>VCCN01003735.1:815832-834723 GCA_006491835.1 Architeuthis dux
ATACAACTTCTTTTGCTTGGTTAAAATGACTTGCAATGTTGACTTTCTCATGAATGGCATGAGGATTCCTTTTCATGGCAGAAATTCTCATCTTTACTCACTGTTATGTATGTGGCTGAAAAAACAGGGTTAACATGGGTTTCTCAATTACTTTTAACAATGAGATGATGCACTACAGTGCGCGAACTAAGAACTGATAGTTTCACACCTTCTATGCATAATAAAGTGTGGATTGTATTATACCTGAAAAATAAAAGAGCCATGCTTCTAACATATAAAAATAGGGGGTCCATTATACAAGGGATTGCATTGTACATAAACTTGGTCAAATTTTGAGAAAATTCAAATTGTTCTTCCGACATTTGAACTCACAATGTTTCAGCCGAGCCATTCTCGGCCTTCTTCAGGTGTAAAATCCGAGTGTGATGGGTTAAACAAGTTATGTTTAAGGGTGGTGGGTAACCTTTGTTGAGAAGTGGAAGCCAAACGTTATGTTTACAACCCTTCTCAACACTATAGAAAATACCTTAGAGAAAATTGTAATAATTCAAGGGAATAAATCCAAATCAAATGAGGACTTTATTGCTTTATTGATATTTTATCTGTCCTGAAACTAATAAGAGGATTGTTTATGGTAATAATGATAAATTTGTTTTTTAATCTTTCGGGGACAGATCTGTTCTCTGTATCTCGTTCATCAATGGTTATTACACAAAGAACTAATTTTCCAATATTAAAAACCTTCAAATGGCAGCTCTTGCACTAACTGAAGTAGTTATATTTTTCAGTACTTGTGTTTATTTTTATCAGGTTTGCTTTGAACTCTTCCGCTTAAGTGCTCTTTTCAAGGGCATACAGCAAAATGGTTCTGGTGGTCAGTTAAATTTGAACGTGCTCTATTTTATGAGCAGTGTTACTCTTGCCTCTCTGCATCTTTGTGTGTTTGTATAAGCATTTCTAACCATGTGTGTGTTTTAAGATGGTCAAGTAGAAACACTTAAAACCTTTGCCCTCAAACCTGTTTGCTGTCTTGTATATTTTATAACATAACTCCTGTGCCTGGTTTTTCTGGTAAAAAAAAAAATGATGAAAATAGAAAGTCTTCATTGCAAGATTAACTCTTAAAGTCATTTAGGGAAAAAAAATGAATCTAAATATCAAGGGAAATAACTTCTAATTAAATGTATCTCCCTTTGACCATTGGGTGAATTTTAAAAAAACTTTTTAATTCACTTCAGAGTTCCATTATTTTTATGCTATTCCTTGAAGAGTTCCACTGTCAATTACAAGCGGTACATGAAATTAAGAGTTAAAACAGTTTTATTTTCATATAAATCAACCATGTACAACAGAATACCTAATAAATGCAATATATACATAAAATGCATGTAAGAAAATAAAAATAACTCGCTATCATGAGATGAGTTATCTTGTCCGTGGCTTGACTTGCTAAGACGTGTTATCTCGTCCGTGGAACTGTACTGACAACTTGCTAAACCATGTTATCTTGTCTGTGGAACTGTACTGATGACTTGCTAAAACGTGTTATTTTGTCCATGGCACTGGACGGATGACTTGCTTAGATGAGTTATCTCCTCTGGAGCTAACTGTGGGTGACATCTTTTGGGAAGACAACAATTTTAATAATTTTACAAATTCCAGATAAAGCAGATTTTGGGAGGTTTTGAGATTTAAACATTCTTTTTTAATGTTCTGAGGCATAGTGTATTGTAATACTGGGTGTCCCTAAAGTCTGGACACATAGGAAATATCACTATTTATAACTAACTAATATTTTTTTTGCCCTACAGATTGAAGTAACGATGTTATTTATTAATATTTCAATTAAATAAAATGTTGTTCAAATCTTTTTATGGAAAATATGCATTTTGCCTATGTGTCCAGACTTTAGGGACACTCTGTATAATGAGTTTGTTGGTCATCAAATGGCTAGTGATTTTCTGTCTAATGGTTATTAGAAAATACGATGCAATTCACTGTTCTTTATTTGAGAACTCTCCCTCTATTTGGAATGTTGGGTGGAGAGAGAAAGAGAGGACAAACAAGGGATGAAGTTTCTTGTTGCAAATCGTCTGACCACCTCCAACAATGTGGTTGTAGCACCCCACCTCACAAACCTAAAGTGCTGGGAGGCAGGCATAAACAAATGCTTTGCAAATGCTCCCTGGGCACAAGTGCTGCCTCTTTGGAATGTGTACTGGTTACTTTATATATCTAACTACAATTGAAGAAATGTGTGTGTGTGTACGTGCGCACTGCGTTTACTCAACAACTGGCCATTGTATGAAGTTGCCAGATATATTAGTCAGCACACAAGGCAGTGCCGTGTCAAGTTTGAAGTTGTTTAGGTCAGCGATTCTCAAGAAATCTAATAAATAAATAAATAAAACATTAATGATTATAGATCTTTCTTCAGTTTCTATGAATTATCTCCCTTGACTACCTCTCTTTAGAATTATGTAAATTTAGATATAAAATATCTAAATAGGCAACACTGAAGAGGAGTAACCAAAATACTCATATGATGAACAGGAGATTATTTTACATGACAATTATGGCAGGCTGCTCCACACAGCATAAAGTCCAGCCCTTCCAAACATACACCTTTTGAATGGGCACTGCGCTAGTGCATTCAAAGCCATAACAGCATATGATGTACTTATATGGCCAGATGATTAGTGACATGTAGTGTCTTCATTGAATCATGTCATAACTCTGAATATGAGCGACAGCAATAAAATGTTTCAAAAACTGTCAGTATCATTGTATACAATTGATTTTTTACATGGGAACATTTTTACAGTTCATGTAGCTCGATTTTTGTTCTGTCTAAGAAATAGTGAACAATATTCACTTAGACATTCTTTTAATAAATGAAAAATGTAATAAAAAAACCTACTGCCTTTATTTTTATACCTAAACTAGCATACTACCTGTCAAAAATGATGGGATTATTTATGTATGGATCTGCATTTCTGCCTGGGATCAGAGTATCTGTGCACTCTGCCTTGGATCAAATTGACGCTTCCCTGCACTTCTACCTAGGATCAGAGTGTATAATCATTGAAAAGTGTTACACACACAAAATATATATACTAATATTGGAGCCTTCAGTTTGTTTGTGCCACTATCATGCTAAAACTTCAATGTTAATTGACCTCATTTTTGGCATGAAGACTCACAAGACATCGAGTTGACAGGCTATGTGAGGTTGATATTGGAGATCATTCAAGATCACCAGTGGTCATTTCAGGTCATTTTGTACCAATTGAAGCAATTTCCGGCATAATAAGTTTTCAAAAGTGTTTTGACTTGACAAATGGTAGTGCGGATAAGGTCAATTTCAAGAGGATGCATGCTGCTGAAGGTCATTGGAGCTCACCAGAGGTGAATTTGGGATTTTCTTTCTTTTTTTTTTTTTTTTTTTTTTTTTTTTTTTTTTTTTTCCAGGCATATTGCTGCCAAACAATTACATTCTTGGAAATAAATTGGAATATGGTATTAACTTGGTCAGAAAAAGATAGGATAGGTAGTGCTAACCACCGAGGTCACCAATTTTGGACTAGAATAGCTTTTCTCAGCCAAATAAAATAACTTTTTTTTCCCCCTGTTTTGTTAGTATTAAAATGTTGTGCAACCCTGAAAAACGTTTTCAGGCAAAAATTCTACCCCCCACCCCCTCCCAACTGTTTCATACTGGCACCTAGTAGAAGGGCATCTATGTTGTATACCCAGAAGCTCTGTCAAACTAAGGGACTACATAATTAGTTAGGTTTTGTGCATCAGGATATTTTCTCGGTAGCAACTCCTTTTTCATGGGCTGATATAGTGTAAATAGTCTTTTTTTCATTTGTTCTGTCATGTAAGAAGAAATATATTAAAGAACACATTTTTCCAGTGTTCTTATATTTTCAGTTATTTTTTTTCCCCCGGGCAATGCCGGGTATCCTTGTAGTGGATACATATTGCATGTTATATATATGTGTATCTTCAGTTATTTTGTACCATTCATTCAAGGTATCTTTTGTTTTGAATGCTATTTGAATACGTTTCTCAAAGGCTTTTTTTTCAGTCACTTGCATTTCCTTGTTGTCAATTATGAATTGATTCAAGAGACTATTGATTAAATGTGGTAACAATGGAACGGTTATAATAGATATTCTCTTCGGAGCATTTATAGAAAGCTCTCTGGAACCACTTGCATTGCTGCTAATACTTACGTATTAACAATGGAGGAAGATTTGTTGCATTTGCACAACAAGAAGAATTCTTGTGCCTGCAGCAACAAAAATGCTGACCTTATGGCATTAGTAATTGATGTAAGAGATATTAAATAGTATTATTTATTGAGTCTTTGGTGCATGGGCGTCTGCTGCCACTTTCACCAGGGAGGGATGGGAGACATGTTTCCAGAGGGCAAAAGGATATATTAGGAATATATCTTGGTGGCGACTCTGTTGCCAGCGAATAATAATACCATCTTTTTATATGGGTACTTTAAGTTGGGGTTACATAAAACAATTGTACAGCACCATTATCCTTTATTAACTATAAGGTTCCAACTTTTAAGTTCCTAGGTGAGAAGGCCTGATCCAGAGTGTGGGGGGGGGTTCCCCCATTTGACCCCACCCCCCAGCAGTTGCCCAGGCTTCGGTGTGTGTGTGTGTGTGTGAAAAGCATACAATTTATACATGTCATACAAACTGAACTTGTATTATCAAGAATCAGTGCCACTATCTCTGTTCTCATGTGATGACACATGTATTTATTTAATTTTGAAAATTTTTATCTTTCACTTGTACTCGAGGTGTCTGAGGTGGTGTTGGGGGTGTAGACTGCAGCCCAGTCGCATTATTGTGGTCAATTTGTTTAGTTATTTTCCTTTTTGGTTTACTTATAATCAACTTTCAGCTTGCTAGAGCCCAATTAACCATACATCAACTAGTGACCAATTTAGCATAAACTAACATTGCATATTTGACCCCCCCTCTAAAAACCTATTATGGGGGTAATTTTCAAAACAAAAAAAACATTTTCCTAACTCATTGAGCGGTGCGTGCGTGCGTATAATTTCAAGTTTCTATTATGAACGGTTAGGGCTGGGCAAATCTGGATACATAGATACATATAAATGTCAGAACACATGAATAACCTAAACCCAGCAATAAACCAGTGTTGTGAGTAGTAGTGATTAATACAATATCTTTTAGTTTCCTCATGAAATATTTGGATTGAATAATCAAAAAATAATAACGAAGCAGTTGTGAACTTCCAGAAAATTACTTTTTAACATGTAAGTTGTATTATTACCTTCTTGCTATTAATTAAAAGTTTTAAAAAATGCAGTGGAAACTGTTATAAAAATGGATAATGTTATCCAACAGTTATTGTTATCAAAATCAATTGGTCCCAAACACTTTATTTAAAATGAATTGAAAACTTTAAAAAATAAATTTTGTATTAATTTTTTATAATATATAGTTATTTATAATAATGAATTTATAACAACGAATGTAAATTGTTCCAATTGTTATGTCTTTTGCTTAATGTTATCAGCCAGTTTTTGTTAGCTAAAAGACCCTGTCCCAAAGTGATCAGTAAGTGGCTTCCTCTGTATTTACGTAGTTTGTTTGTAGGCAAGAAATTGCCATCTTAAGAATTAATGTAAGTAATACTGAAGTATTTTTGAATATTGCAAACCATTCAAAATAAATGTGATGGTATGAAAACCGACCATGCAGTGATTCTGTAAAAATTTAACCAAGTCTGCTCTGAAATTTCCAATTGAATGAATAATCACTAGTGGTATCAATTTGGTATGATTTGTTGAATAGTCTCCCAGCGGGATTGTTATAGAATCTGTAGCTTTTATTTAATCTCTTCTGGGAGCGGGGACATCTAAACTCCAGGGTTCCTCAACAAAATTCTGGTTTTCCGTGAGATAAGCTGTCTTTTAATGAAATTTAATACAAATTTATTTTATAAAATAATAAGTTAGGCGATATGAAATGTTGCCTTTACTTGAATGCATGCGCATTGGTGGGAGCTATGTTCTCTCTCTAAAACAATTTTTATTTCATTTAATGTCTTAAAATTAAGGTGGCAGGGTTGTCTGTAAAATATGGGTATGTGTTCTGCGATTTTTGGAAAATTGTACAAGGGTTCTGTAACAAAATAAGTTTGGGATTCACTGATCTAAAACAAGGCTGGTGAATCAAGTGACAATACGGAAGGGCTTCAAAGAATAGCGTGATGCGGGTTCCGTTCTTGTCGAGAACTTTATTTCTGATTCATGTAGACTGATGGTCTGAGTAGTTGTGATGGAAAGCAACTAAAATTGAGATGAAAGAAAATGGGATGCGGGTTTGGTTCTCATCGAGAAAGCTTTATTTCTGATTTGTGCTGTAGACTGACGGTCTGTGTAGTTGTGATGGAAGGCAACTAAAATTGAGATGAAAGAAAATGCTAGTCAAAAATTAATTGTGATCTTCCATCACTCTTCATATATCCCACCTTCTCTCCTCTCTTCTCCGTGCCTGACACACATATACAGTTGGGAAGGAGGCAGTAAGTGAGAGGTCCAACTACATGATATCGTGCAGGCAGGCCTATGGAGAAGGATGTGGCTAAGTGCCCAAATAGATTTTATTTCAAATAACAGGCAAGCAACAGTGGCAGCGCTCATTATTCCCAAACTCATTCTGTACGTTCATGATACAAATGAAAACTGAAGCTGCCTGATATCAGATCTAGCTCTTCAATTCATTTTGTTCCGGTTCCCTTGCATTATTATTATCCCCCACCACTAAGTGCGTTATGAATTATGTAGAATCAATCCTCACAAAGATTTTATTAAAAGTACATAATTTTGGTGGGTGGGTGCCTCCAATAGTCTGTCGCTTGCTTGTTAGAAATTGAGCTATGATGCATTCTTCCATATCCTCAAGTTTTTCATGGGCTACAAAAGATATTTTTTGACTTTTTTTTGTTGAACTTGAGTCAATGAGGATCATCACTCCCCCCTTAAAATTATACCAGTTCTCTCTCTGTTACAGACCTACCAAGTCTCCCGCATTGTAAAGCCAAGTACCCCCCCCCCCCAGCATGTAATGAATTTGTACAAATCTTACGCATTGAAAAAACATTTCCCTCCTATTTGCAGACCTACCAAGTCTCCTGCATTTTGTTGATTATCTTGGTTTAAAATTATGTTAAGATGTGTTTTCAATACACTGAAATAGCTGTTTTAGAGCTTCTAGAATTGGCACCCCCGTACAGTCAGTGGCGGACTGGCCCACTGGGAAATCTCCCGCTGAGCCCTTTTTAAGTTGGGCCCTTCTTTGATGGTATAATATTTATTGGTAGATATGTTCGTTTAGAAAAAGGTTTATTTCGCATTTTCTTTCTTGCTTATTGAGGTGTTTTATCAAGGGTTGACCTATACACAAGATCGACTAAATTTTAGGATTAGGTGGGCCCTTTTACACGTTTTACCTGGTAGAAATCTTAGGCTCAGTCCGCCACTGCATACAATACATGTATTCTTGAATATTTTCATTATCAAACTAACTCTGTGTAGAATATGAGCAAAACAAATTTTTATAACTTGTGTGAATGTAAACGTGTGGTTTTAAACTCAAAGAATTTTTTGTTCTTTGTTTGTTAAAAATCTTTACTAAAATTAATTTGTGTTTTAATTTCTGCTGTAACGGCAACGATTTATTTTCAGAATTCTTTGATTCTAAGATAATTTACTTGCCAGATGGTAAACCTGAAAAAACGTGTCAAATAGGAAAAAAGTAGTCAAGGTTAGGTCAACATCGATTTAGCTTGAATGCTGAATTAGCGCAACCCCACTTTTTTCGCAATGACAATTAGTAATGTACCAGAATATCAATCCGGTCGGATATCTGGCACTGGATTCACATGGTGGCAGTGATAATTTTTTGTGAATCTGGTGTCGGATATCCAGCACCGGATTGATATTCTGGTACATCACTAATGACAATTCATGGACCTCAATGATCATGTCATAGCGGGGCCATACTGTACTTTTCTATGTTGTTTTTACTTGCTACATTTCTCAATGCACAAATAAAAACGTCTCTTAGAAGGAAAATTATTTGGTGCTAAACTTTGAGATGCCAGAAATCAAAACGCTTAGTGTATTATATTCTCTACTGCAGGGGTCTTCAATGTGGGCGGTACCACCTACCAGTTGATGATTTGTGATTTTAAGTGGGCGTTAGTTTGTTTGCTATGCTGTAAAGATATTTTCAAATTTATGTTAGGTGGGCGGTAGTAGGTTTTAATCACTTTAAAATATGTCAAAGTGGGCAGTGAGTGAAAAAGGTTGAATACCCCTGCTCTAATGGCACCCATCTCTTTTGCAAAGTTTTTATTTTTCTATAACCATACTTGGTTTTAATGTGTGGGTGGGTGTATGAAATGACTAATTTTTTTAATTTCTTTTTTAAAAAATTTTTTTAAATTTTATTCATTACCAGAGATTAATGTGGATATAGATTGATTTCAAAATTATGCAGATACTGAAAGCGATTTTCTTGTCTGGAGAGCTCTGATAGAAACATTGATTTCAGAATTTTGCTTATTTTCTGCTTTGTCAGAACACTGATCTTTGGAATAAGTCTGTACCATAATCTCATACAGCAAGTTATGTTAAATGGTTGATCTGTCCTAATTAAGCTTATTAAATAATAATAAACTTAATACATGTACCAGACTGGAACGCTAACAACATATGTTTTGTCCTAATTAAAAGATGTACTGTACTATCAGTTAGTGGAATAGTGCCCGTTTTAAACATTTAAACAACATTATGATGTAAACATTTTTGTAATAAAACTCTAAAAATGCTTCTGTTTTTTCTTTTTTGCTCATGATTTTTCTGGACTGGATGAAAAGTTTTAAAAAACTTCGAGATTATTAATTTCGATCTCACTCTTTTAATTTTAAACTTGTCAAAAAAAGGTCCATGCAAAGTTAAAGCTGTGATCTTCCCTAAAAAAACACGTTTATCTTTGTAAGACTGCTGATGTTCTGGTGTTGAGGCAAAACGTGTCCATTTTAATTCTGTCAATTTGGGGTTGCTTGCTATTGTTTCTTATATAGTATAAGACTTATGTCTGTCCACACCTCGAGTACTGTGCACAGGCTTGGTCACCATACTTGGAGAAAAATAAAAATCTTTTAGAAAAAGTCCAGAAACAAGCATTTAAGTTAGTACCGGAATTAAAAAGTATGAGTTATAAGGATAGGTTAAAAGTGTTAGGGTTAACATTGTTAGAAAATAGGAGACTTAATAGAAATGTTTAAGATTATACATGGTTTAGAAGTAGTAAACCCTGATATATTATTTACTAGAAGGGGGTACAAGGGACTGAGAGGCCATACATATAACGGTAGAAGTAGATTGAATATCAGAAAATTCTTTTTTAGGAATAGAGTGGTAGGACTTTGGAATAGATTACCGGAATATGTAGTGCTATTTAGTTACCTTTTTCGAGCAGCAGGCTGCATGAGATATTGTTAATCATAAACTGGGCCACAAATTCACTGTCAGAATAATTTTAGAATGTTAGGAACCTTTTTTGCTAACAACATAGCTTGCATGCACCATTTCGCTGAGCTGTGTTTGCCATTTAGAAAAAAACGTATTTAGGCTACTGATCTGTTTCTTTAGTGTTTCAATTTTAAGCTTTCTGATATCTCCTTTAAATTTATTATACCTGGAATGTTTAGTTGTGTAATGGTGCTTAACGTTAAATTCTTAAGTGAGATTCAGAACATATTAGACACATTGGTCTGTTTTTTACTTTAACAAAAAAGTAATCATTTGTCCACTTATCTTGGAATTTTCTCATTTCCTCAAAGAAGGTTTCCTTTTTCTTAGATGAAATTTTAATAAAACATTATTTTCCTGATGGAATTAAGCATGCCATTCAGAAAGTCAAAAGGACCGCAGTTTGCCCATGGCTGCCCTAGACATTGTGTATATATGATTATGATGTGTGCTTGTATATACAAATTGTATACTTCACACTAAAATAAAATAGGTTTGTGCATAGGTTTGTTACAGAGAACAAAAGGTTAATATTTAATTTTTGTTGAATAGTAATTTGCTCTGCATCACCATATAACTGTTGAAATCCTAATTCTGGGGCCATTATACTATTAAAGATAGAAAATTAGGAAGAAATGTTGTGATTTAAAAAAAAAAGGTTATTCAATTTCAGAAAACAGATAGTTTGCTTGTATTGAAACCGATAGGGAAATATTAGGTTATCAAGAGTTTCTGTTAACAACAACAATGAATCTTAATGCATGTTTTAGTGTCATAGTATCCTACTATAGGTGTTAGAGACTTTGTGGTGGGCTTGGGTGGGATTTTATCGTTAGTACTTAACGGTATACCATTTCAACTATTTGTGGTGGTCTTGGGAGGGATTTTATTGTTAGTACTTAACGGTATACCGTTTCAGCTATCATATAAACACCAGCGTAGTACCCGTTGAAAATGACACGATTACTTACATATGGATAAATTTCATCATCATTGGTGGCTTAGTCTTGGGCGACCATAACTGATGTGCCCTCAGAGTGTAGTTGGAAGCTTGGGTCCGAGCACTGCCTGGTGTGGCTGTACATTCCAATTTGAGAGTGGCAGTCCCTGCTGCACCTGGTGCAGATGTACAGAGACGCCTGGGTTGCGAGTGTTGCCGCTGCACACTTCGATCCCTCCTCTCTGCTGCAAGCCGACCATAAAAAACGCATACCTCGAACAGAATTTATTTTTCTGTCAATTTTCTACAACTCTTCATATTTTTTGTTTCTTAATAATTTAAAAACATTATTGGGTAAAAAAACAAATAGTACGATTTTAAAATTGCCACCCTCCTCCACCAGGGCCACCCAAAAGCTTTATGAGTAGTAGTTCACCTACTGCATTTCTACTAACATTATACAATAAGAAATCTTACTAAATGTTGGTTGAGCCAAGACCCTCGAGTCTCCAAATCTCCATTTATGCCCCAGTTTATATTGATGTTGTTATGACACGGTCTCGAGCTTTCACGTTCTTTACGGATTGTTCCCCTGGAGAAGGCTGTAGAATAGATTGGCTGAACCATTGTGGTAACATCAGCAACACAAAGGAATGTTATGCATGATGAGTTTTAGATTAGGCAGTTTTAATCCAGTCCTTTTGTTCTGTTGTTGCAACGTCCTTAATAAATGTAGATTGACTTAGGCTTACAGTGACCATGTCAAATTTACTTTCTGCGTGAGAATTTCCAATGTTCCCTCTAACTTTTTGTAGTCTGTAGATGCAAAAATCTTATGTTGTGCAAATCTTTTTTCCTGTGACAAAAGTATGTGTGCACTTCTGAATTTGACGTATGGAATCAATATTTTTTTCACTAAAAACTCTGTAAGCTTTCTAATCTTGAAAACTTTTGTGCGCACATTAATTACCTTTTGTGTGCTGGTTGCAAAATGTGTGTGCGTACAAACACACGTGCACAGCTTGGTGGGAACTATGATTATGACAAACATAAATTAAGTTCCAATTGTATCCCCTAAGAAATTTAAAATTTAAAATAACTTTTAAAAGATTATTTTTGCTTATTTTACCCAAATGGGTGCTTTTTATTCACAACCCAAGTGTTGCTAAACCTTATTAAATATGTATCCATTCTTCCAAAGCATCCTCATTTATGAAGCTCAGGTAGTGTTTGTTACAAAGTGAAGTTTACTGGTGGGTATTTCTGAGTGGATATACTTAGATAAGCAGTGTCATTACAGACATGGATATCTATAATAATAATAAACAAATGCAAAATAAATTAGCCTCCAAAAGATTGAGGGCATAAATGTACCTGTTGAATCACTGACCAACCAGCTGAGTGGCGAAGTATTCTTCCCTTTTTACTTGGTTGTTTTCCTGTGTCAATTTGCAAGGTTCTAGGCTCCGCTAGACACCTTCTAAAAACGTTATTTTTAAAATTTTTTTTATTATTGGAATTTTTCCAGCAGGCAAAATCAGGTCAAAAAGTAATTTTTTAATTATTTATTTTTTTATTAGATGACTCCTTTTAAACCAGGCCTTCTCAAAGTCGGGGTCGGAAAACCCGGGAAAATTATTGAGGGTCGCAAAAATATTTAAAAATATTTTTTAAAGAAAAATGTTTTTTGAAAAAATGCATTTTTTTTTTTTGTGAAAAGGTTTTTGAGGAGGCTTTTTGGTCTTGCAACAGCATTACCAGGCATACTACAGTGATTCATTTAATGGCTGGCGTTGAATTCTTTTTTTTTTTTTTTTTTTTTTTTTTTTTCTTAAGTTCTAATCCATTTAATTGCGTCATTGTTTTGTCACAACACATTTCTGCTCCGTTTAATTGCATCCTTATTTGGACACAACTGCTTTCTAATCCGTGTAATAGTGTCCTTATTTGGATACAACTGCTTTCTAATCTGCGTAATTGCATCCTTATTTAGACACAACTGCTTTCTAATCCTCGTAATTGCATCCTTATTTGGATGCAACTGCTTTCTAATCCTCGTAATTACATCCTTATTTGGATGCAACTGCTTTCTAATCCTCGTAATTGCATCCTTATTTGGATGCAACTGCTTTCTAATCTGCGTAATTGCGTCCTTATTTGGATGCAACTGCTTTCTAATCTGCGTAATTGCGTCCTTATTTGGACACAACTCCTTTCTAATCAGAATTTCTGATACAAGCAGTAGAAATTGTGAATTTGTTAAAAATAAGATGTAAGACTGGCTCTTGAGCTCAGAGGACATTGTTAGTGCTGCACCAAAAATTGAAATAAAATAAAAATTAGAAATTAAAATTGAATAAAACTGAAAGAAAGCAAATGTAGTTAAGTGCTTTGAGTTAATTTTATCAATTTCAAAATGAAAAGTATAAAGAATATAATCCACATCTCCTTTTTAACTCTCCCGTATGCTGTAGTTACTTGTAATCTTTCTTAATCATTATATCATATATATACAAAGAGCTGTGTCTGTCACATTTATAGTATCAATAGCAGCATCAGTCTCTCTCTCTCTCTCTTTCTCTCTGGCTCTGGCTCTGGCAACAATTTCAATTCTATAGAGTTTAGTCATAAATAATATCTGTTTTTATTGTGTAATGTTCCACTAGAAATAATAAAATCCTGCTATATTTGGTTTAGAAGAAAATTAACTTACTATAACAATAACATAGTGGTAGGTGTGTACTTATTTATGGGTGATACTGTATATTTTTTGTGTCTAAAATTTGAAAAGCTCAAAAAAAAAGATGTAATTTTTCTTTAAATTTTACGTTTATTAGAAATATCCTTTTATTTTCCCTCATTATACCTTATATTACGATTAAGCTGTGTAAACCTTTTTGTGCAAGGTAAATCTAAATTTGCTTCATACTCCTTTTGGACCTTCTCTATAAACAATCTATGGATGGAGTGAGCATATAAGATTTTTCTTTTTTTAACTAACACAAGTGCTGTGTGCAAAATTTAACTTCAAACTGGTAAGAGCAGATTCTACTCTTTGATCTTAGCTAAAAGAAAAGATTTTCTATTGTGCTACTAACCCTTTATGGGCAAGTGACTATATATGATCACCTGAGGACCTGTCAGCCACATGCAAATATTATAGCCACAAAGACAACATAATCCGCACCAATGTCATCGGCAAGCTTTGCAAAGTACACTTGTGCTTGAACAAAGTCAGAAACTGTTTTGAGGCATACCACACCCCATTAAATTAGCCTGTTTTTGGCCTGCACAATAAAATTTTAAAATCAACCCAGAGGTGTTATTCTTTTTGTCAATATCAATTTTTTGTATCCATTCATTATATTGAATGCTATTCTTTAATTCTATATTTTATTTAACTTTCTATCAGAGGGGGTTTTGCCCCCATAAACAAAATAATTTCAGAAAACTTGTAACTGAAAATATCTTGTGATTTGGTTTTGAGATCTCCTGCTATAAACCTTAAGGGTTTCTTTTAAAATGTCATCTTATCTTTTTTTTAGATTTTTTGACCTTGGCATTCAAGCTTAATAGAGCTTAAAAATCATGCCCGCCCCACATATTTATTTCTCTTTATAAGACAAGGCTGATGTTCCGCATAATGATCAGCATTTATGTAAACATAATTGTGTACAGTAATACCTTGTTAGAGCTCTAGAAACACTCCTAAAAAATGCATCACTATACAAGGTCAATATAACATAGCATAAATAGAATGTCCGAACACCTCTTTTCTTTGCTGCTGTGCTCACAGTCAAGGTCATTCTCATTATTTTAAAATATATGATGTTTCTGTTTGAGAACTAGTAGTATTAAGAAGTGGGAAGGAATGGCAAGGAGTTTGTTTATGTTTGAGAACTAGTAGTATTAAGGAATGGCAGGGATAAAAATAACAGTAACATTTGCCACACAAGTGATTCCATTCTCAGCAACCCGTGTAACACAGGTGATTCCATATTTCTTTTTAGACACACGGATGCTCTCCAATTCTTTCCTTGCTGAGCAAAGAAATTTGGTTGATGTTACTTTAAGCGTGTTAAATTGGAGATAATGATAATCCTTGGTTCTCCAGATATAAAATATGGTAGTAAAACACAGCATACAAAGGCTCCGAAAAGTATAACTATACGATGTAACGATCAGATATTAGTGCAGCAATGAAGTTAAAAGGCATTAGTTTGTTCTTTATCAGACACACAGACTATCAAAAATCACTAGATAAGCCTAAAAAAACAACAACAAAAATAAACTATGAAGACAGTTTGGCACGTCAGATGCCCTGTTTCCGTCATACCTAAATGAATTCATGGTGTGCAATATTCTGAACAACAAGATTGAATGGATTAGTGTTGTGTATCTCATCTGGTAGCTGGTGAAATATAACTAGGTGTAGATGTATATCGCTAACAGGGTAGCGGTAAGTGGGTATTACTGTATATTTTTCACAAAATGAATAAAAAAAAAATGTACATACTCCATTTCGCTAAAAGCGGCAGGAACTTTCATTTGATGAGAAAAAGGTTATCAAAAAGGTTTTTCACATTGGTTGTTGCTCCTATTTTAATGGGAAAGTGTGGCGCAGTAATTCAGATCTGAATCTGCACAGCATGGAACTTCCAATTGATTTATTTACGGAAACAGGCAATATCTACTGATGTATGTATTATATATGTATATGTTCCACTGCTATCCAAAAGTAGAGCGTTACTATAAGAACTCTTCATACGCCAGTTGAAATGATGTAAAGAATTGTATAAAGCGATGAAGCAATTACCATTAATTTTTTAGCTTTCCCAGATAAAAAAATATTAGACCAATTTGTTCCAATGTTGGGCCAGTAGGAGATACAGGAGACTGAGGTGTTGGAAAGAAAGGAAGAGGGTACATGCTGCCTCTATAATGGTTCACTGCAAAACAAATGCTGAATGCTATTTCCACTTTGTGACTTTTTTTCATAAAAGCAAAAATGTGGTGTAAAGCGAACTTTCGAAAAGCATATATACCTGTATATTAAATGTGAGCATTTTAAATCTATTGAAAGATTGGAAATGAATCAATTCCTTTTAATGTTTATTTTGATATCTTAATGTTGAAGTTTTAGAATTGGTTGAACTAAAAGAAATCTTTTTTTAAATCTTAGGTATTAAGCACTCAAAAATAAATAAAAATAAAAGATAATGCTGGTTAGTCACTCAATAGAAACCGTCATGCAACCAATGTCTTTTGGCAGCATGCCGTATTGGGGTGATCAATGAATAAGTTACTTCTCTCGCCTTTTGTTGTGCAGTGTTCACTAAAAAAATTCTGAATTTTCAAAAAAAACAAGCATAAATGATGCCGGACACACCTAAGGGACCAATTTAGCATAAACTTACATTACAAATTGAACCCCCACTAAAAACGCATTTTGGGGTGGAATTTTCCCCCCAAAAAAGTTTATATATATATATATATAAGTAAGTGTTTAAATTTTCAGTCCTCTAGCTCCATTGGTGCGTCCTGTTGCTTGATACATACATACATACATACATAAATATCCAGCCGGCCAACCAGCCAGACCAACTTGAAAAATGTTGACAGTTTTGGTTGATGGTTTCTAATTACATTTGGGTTAGTTAATCACTATTACCCACAACACTGGTTTATTGCTAGGTTTAGGGTATTCATGTGTTCTGACATTTATATGTATCTATCTATTTATGTATCCAGACTTTGCCCAGCCCTAAACTTTTTTGTTTTTTGAAAATTCCTCCCTAAATAGGTTTTTAGAGGGTGGTTAAATATGCAATGCAAGTTTATGCTAAATTGGTCACCAGTTTGTGGCTGCTTGATTTTTGAAAATTCAGACCTTTTTTAGTGATCACAGCAACAACAAAAAAAGCCCTTGGAATGCTAGGTTTATTTTATGTATATGTTAAAAATGGAAAGGTGCCTTAAAAAGAGGTTGATTTAATATTAAGTCAATATTTTTATCTCTACAACACTGTAAAACTTTGTATGTTCATAAAAGTGATAGATTCTGAGAATCCAGTGATCCCATCCCTTCAAAAGTTATGAAAACATTTATGTGCTTAGGTTTTATAAGTACACAAATGAATAACTGGAAAAGTACTAAAGATTTATGTCCATTTATAGTTTTGTTATCTCAAAAATACACACGCTCTGCTCTCTAGGTTTAGTGAAGTGTGGATTTCAGTATGATGTGAATTTCTGGTTGATGTTACTTTAAGAGTCGTAAATTGGAAGTAATGGTAATCCTTGGTCTTAAAGATGCAAAATATGGTAGTTAAACACAGCACACAAAGGCTCCAAAATGTATAACTATATAACGTATCGATCAGATATTAACACAATGAAGTTAAAAGCCATTAATTTGTTCTTTATAAGATATTAACGCAATAATGAAGTTAAAAGCCATTAATTTGTTCTTTATCAGAATATTGCGCATCATGAATTCGTCTAGGTATGACAGAAACAGTGCACCGGATGTGCCAGACTGTCTTCGTAGATTTTTATTTAATCAAATTTCTTTTTAGGCATATCCAGAGATTTTTGACAGTCTGAGGAAGAACAAACTAATGGCTTTTAACTTCATTATTGCACTAATATCTGATCATTATGTTGTATAGTTATACTTTTTGGAGCCTTTGTATGATGTGTTTAACTACCATATTGTACATCTGTAGGACCAAGGATTATCATCATCTCCAATTTTTGTAAAGTAACATCATCCAAATTTCTTTGCTCAGCAATGAAAGAATTGGAGAGCATCCCTGTGTATAATATAGAATCACCTGGTTGCTGAGAATGGAATCACTTGTGTGGCAACTGTTACTTTTTATTCCTGCCACTCCTTAATACTACTAGTTCTCAAACATAAACAAACTCCCTGACACATGTTTCATTAATGTTCGAGAACTAGTAGTATTAAGAAGTAGCAGGGATAGTTTTTGCCTCAAAATATTTCATTAACATGTGTCAGGGATAAAAAGTACTGCCAGATGAACTGAGCCTGTTGTTGGTATATTTATACACCACTTCTTTTCAATTTGACACCATTTAAAAAAAAAAGAAAAAAAAAAAGAAACCCTTTTCTTTCCTTATAGCTGAAGTAAGCTGTAGAATGGATTGGCTGGAATATTGTAACAATGAAAACAATATAAAGAATGAGCTCAATAGTCCAAACAGCTCATAAAATGAGTTACACCCCCACAAAAAAATATTTTTGCCAACAGTTTCAATGTTATAGATTTTGGTCATAAATAATACCTGATAATATCTGTTTTGATTGTGTAATGTTCCACTAGAAATAATAAAATCGTGCTATGTTTGGTTTAGAAGAAAATTAACTAATATAAAGTGGTAGTGGTTTACTTATTTATGTGCGATACTGTATATAGTGATACAGCAAATACTAAAAGCATATATAGGAAGCAAGCAGATGCTGAAATGTCCATAGTACATTTAGCATGTGACCAGATATAATGAACATCTTCTACTTATGTAATGAACAGTGTGATTTCTCCTCCCCCCCCCTGTCTGTAACAATGAGCTCCATCTCTCTTTCACCATCTCCCTCTCTCTGTATGCAAAGTTTAAATAGGTGTGAGCTTGGGGGCCATTTAAGCCAAATCCATAAGGATCAACTAGACTTGTATTTGAGCCTCTCGCATAACAGTGAAAGGGAAGTAGCTGTAACCTGGGTGGGCAGCTACATTAGCTTACAATAATGACCTGAATAGTGCACCTGTTGAATAGATTTTTCCCAGGTTCCTTGTTTCATTTGTGCCCTTAACACCTGTCACAGGCAAGCTAACCATAATCCTCTGTCAACATATGTTAAGATTCACCCCCACCTTGGGTCATTTAGGTCAGACCCGTAGCCCTAATTTTTTTTTCCATAGAGGAACTAGCATTTGTTATAACTGAAAACATTTTTATGCAGAAAAAAAAAAGAAAAAAGTAATTTTCCCAAAAATGTACTATTGATTTGATTTGTTTTGTCTACCACTTGTTCAGTGTTGTGATCTGGGATTTGGTAACTGCAGAGGAAGCCGTTCATTATAATTACAGAAAATGTTATCAAACTCAGTCTGTATGATCACAATAAACGGCTTCCTCTATATATCCTTTGCTCAATGTTATCAGCCGATTATTGTTGTCTAAAAAAACAAACCCTGTCCCAATGTGATCACTGATCATAATAAGCTGCTTCATCTGTATGATCTCCATGTCTGGTTATTTAATTACTGAATGGATGGTCGCCGGTTGGGTTGGGCGAATAGAACAAAGTAAATAAACAAAA
>VCCN01003735.1:848427-864798 GCA_006491835.1 Architeuthis dux
ATATTTTAATGCTGATTTTTCTGTGCTTTCATTAAGGTTTATTTGCACAGAAAAAAATCGTCATTAAATATCAAAGAAACCTAGTTAACAACCTTCACAAGAGAAGTAACAACATGCTTTTGAAGCCTCATTTCCATACAACGGACTGAAAGTAACGATCCTGTTTACCATACAG
The DNA here is from genome assembly GCA_006491835.1 of Architeuthis dux. Taxonomy (NCBI): domain Eukaryota; kingdom Metazoa; phylum Mollusca; class Cephalopoda; order Oegopsida; family Architeuthidae; genus Architeuthis; species Architeuthis dux. Next base: position 848,603 of record VCCN01003735.1, read on the forward strand.
TTACATTGTAAATAGAACCCCCCCCCACACACACACACACACAATCGTAAAACATTTTTTCTAAAAACTAACAACTAAGAAGATTGTCAGGGTCTAACGGATTAAAAGCACAAAACATTACTGTCGAAAAGAAAATTGTTTCTATTTTTTGTGACTTGGTTAACGGATCTAGATGTTTACTAAAGAAAAAAAGAAATCTTTTTCCATACGGGTTGTACACCTGATGACAAAGGCTGTAGAAGGATTAGCTGAAACATGAAACCTTGTGGTAAAAACAAATAGATCAACAGTTCAGGCAACTCCATGACTGATAATGACTCATCCCAAAATTATAGATGGCCGAAAAATGGATCAGCTAAAACATTGTGGTAACAACAAAAAGAATGAGATCAATAGATGGAACAACTCTTGGAATGATAATGACTCATCCCCAAATTACTAGATAGCAATAGGATGGATCAGCGAAAACGTGGTGGTACCGTCAGATCAATAGACTGAACAATTCTAGGAATGATAATGACTAATTTCAAAATTACAGAATCTAGCTTATAAATTGATTATTAACTCTTGTTATAGTTTGTTTTCTTGCAGCTACTAGATGATCAGTCAACTCTGAAATTTGTATTTCATTGTGCAGTTGACAAACATTTCACCTGGTGATAGTGGTTACTCTTTCTTTTAATGCACAGAACTTATCCCCTCCATTTTGTACTAGTCTATTCAAGAACAAGATCGACCAATTCGTTGTTTTAGAACATTTTATTTGAGTGGGGGAAAAAAAGTATACAATATGTATATACAAGCACACATCATAACAATCATATTTACACAATGTCTAGGGCCTTAAACCTTTTGCAGTGGTGTAATAAACATAATAATTCTTAAAATCATTTGCATCTGTTAATAGCACTACATATTCCAGTAATCGATTCCAAAGTTCTACCATTCTATTGCTAAAAAAGAATTTTCTGATATTCAATCTACTTCTATTATATTTGCTTCTACCGTATATGTGTGGCATCTCAGTCCCTTGTACCCCCTTCTAGTAAGAAATACATCAGGGTTTACTACTTCTAAACCATGCATAATCTTAAATATTTCTATTAAGTCTCTCAGATCTCTCCTATTTTCTAACGATGTTAATCCTAACACTTTTAGCCTATCCTCATAACTCCTACTTTTTAATTCCGGTACTAACTTAGTTGCTCGTCTCTGGACTTTTTCTAAAAGATTTGTATGTGTCTCCATGAAGGGTGACCAGGCATGTGCACATTACTTGAGGTGTGAATGGAAATAAGTCTTATATAGTAAAAGGAACGAGTCCTTGTCTATATATGAAAAGGTATGCTTAATCAGTCCATGTACCCTGTTCGCCTTAGCCGCAGCACTGGCAATATACCTGGAGAATAATAGTCTATCAGTTACTATGATACCAAGAACCACAATATCTAGTATATTTCCGTTCATACAGTAATCGTAACACGGATAAATATATCCTACGTGTAACACCTTACATTTATCTTCATTAAAAACTAATAGCCATTCTCTTGACCATAGCATTAATCTATCTAGGTCTTCCTGTACTCTTACTTTGTCAACATTTCCTTCCTAATGAACTAAAAAAAGTGATTTTTCTTTTTACTAATTAGTAATGAGATACGAATCTGTTTTTAGTTTGTTGCAGAGACTTGCTTGCATTATTTCATGGCACTGTTGATTAGAGCAGTATTGTTTAAAAAGACATTTCTGACTGTAGCCATCTTTTTATACCACAAAAGTGGGGTAAATTCTGAGTTCACAAATCTACTTATTGATGAAAGCAAAAAAAGATGTGCACAGGCCATGTGCCTTCTCAATGTAACCTTCATTTCGTACAGCTGTAGAGCCAATTATCATGAGGCACCCAGTGAGGAATGAACTCACTGTTAATTAACTGGCTAATTAATGCATCAACCACTGCACTGTGGTAACTACTTTATTGCATGTGTGAACACACATTAAAAATGTATGTCTATACATACATACATACATACAAACACACTAACATATACATTCAAATGCATATATATACATATTTACATGCACACATGTATTTAAATATGGTGTCTATACATACAGATACAATAACATATACACATATTTGAAAATGTCTCTACATACTGATACACTAACATATACATGTATTTACACATACATTTTAAAAATTTGTCTATACATACACATGAATATACATACAGACACTAACATACACATGCATACAAAAATGTGTACATATATAGACATACTCATACAAATTTACACACATATTTTTCTGTTATGTGACAAAAGGACAGTCTTGTATTTGTCATAGGTTTTTGTTTTTGCAGTACCCAGTCTATGTTGCAGTCTATGTACTGCAAGATTATAATGTACTAATTAATGTAGCTAGTATACCCTTTTTTGTGTCCAGAATTAATTAGAAAATTGATTAAACAATATCTATATATTTTGGTGGTAGGGTTTAAAGACTTGAAGACCTGGTTTAAATCTATGATCACATGGTATGCTTTTTCTTTTTCTTTTTTTCTTGTAGCAAACATTTTAAATTTAATTATGCATAGTTTATATGATCTCATCTCTCAGAAGAAATTAACATGTTTGGATTAATTTAAAAAGTTTGACTTCTCATGAGGGCCACTTACTTCACTGAAGGTTGCCTACTCTAAAATATTTGTGCCAATTAGGAGATACTTGAGCTGATAATACTTTCTTCAAACCATTCCTCATTGGGTAACGAAAAAGTCTTAATATGCAACAAAACCAATTTTGATTCAGCTTTGAACCAACGGTTATTGGCTTAGGATCTTCTCACTGTGCTTAATTCAGAAGAAACAACAAAACCAATTAGCTGCATTGATTATAACTTAATTCAATCTCAAAAGATGGTAATTTTTTTTGTTGAAAAAAGTGGTTAAGTTGAAGTTCTTTTCCTATTCAAATTGTTAATCTTTGTGAAAATGCAAATGAACCTTATTTTTGAGTGGCTGTGTTAAATAAAGTAATCATTGCTAATTTTGTATGTTGGATCACTATTTTCTGCCCTATAAAACGCATGGTTTACAAGAGTATTTGGGGAGTGGGACTAGCACTCCCTACAGCTCCTCCAAGCCTCATAGCCATGTCGGCTGGGGCATAGAATAAGCCGACTACATTCCCTCCAGAGGGGTAAGACCCCCCCTCTCCCTAGGCCTAGTATGTGCCGACTGCATCCCCTGCAAATGGGGTAGGAGCCCCCCCCCCCAACCAGGGGCCACCTTTTCTTTCACCAATGTCGCAAGACTCTTTGGGGGAATGGTTGATATGCCACTAAACCAATCAATCAAATCCCCATAGCTATTTCAAGCTTCAGTAGAAGCCCCCTAGTCATAATACCTGCGCATTGGATGCTTTTTTAAATTTATTTATTAGAAACTGTCAACATAGGTTTCTTCAGTTTTCAAGTTGGTCCGCCTGGCTGGCTGTGTATGTATGGATCTAGCGGGATGAAAATTTAAACATTTATTCCTTATGTCTACAAAAAAATATTTTTTTTGTCTTTTGAGTGGGGGGGGGTCAATTTGCAATGCAAGTTTATGCTAAATTGATCCCCAGTTTGTGCCATGATGCATTCGTGCTTGTAACTCATTCATTGGTCACCCCTTTTTCCAATATTTTAATTGATCACACCCAACATGGCATGCTGCCAAAAGATGTTGGTCATGTGACGGTTTCTATTGAGTCAATAAACAGACCTGTTTCAATATGTATTTTATATACTGGCAAATATTATATAACAAACAGCTTGGTCAAAAATTAAAAGATTTAATTGACTTTTTTAGGTTTTAAATTTAATTTATATAACTGCTGTTTATTTGTACTTAGTCCAATGTTTCTTAAACTGGTGAATGATTCACCCAAGGATGAATGAAACTTTTATGGGGGTTGAATGAAACTAAAAGTGTGAATGAAACAAAAAGGGTGAATGACTTCGAGATTTATATTTTTCTATACTTTGAAAAGTAATTTTTGTGGTAAACATATACAATAAAAAAACATTATTTTTTTAAAAATTCAACTTCTAAGACTGTTGTCTGCTAACTTTATGTGAACTAAAAAAATTCTAATAATTTTTTGCTGTTAATTCTTTTGTCACTCCTAGTTTTCTTTACATATTTTCAGGATGTTCAAAAAAAAAATGAATAAAATAAACACTTAAGAAATGTGTTAATTAATGCTTTTTGCTCATGATACAAAATGAATTATGTATAAAATTATACACAAGGGAGAATAAGACGAAAATGAGAATTTGGTCATGGGTGAATGGAATGGAATTTTGTTATAAAGACTCAAGAGGGAATGACACTGAAATAGTTTAAGAAGTAATGCATTAGTTGATTCTCTCTATGGAAACAATGGAAAACAATCTACCATTAAACGTACTATAGAAATATATTATTTTTCCTGGCTACAAAAAACCGTCAATGACTAGATTGAGAAATAGTATCCCATATGAAGGGGAACATGGGGAATCGTGGCTAGGGTTTTGGTTTTAGATAACATCATAAAGATAAGGCTGGATGCTTAGGAGGATTATTAGTAATCAGCTATTTTTCACCGTTTCATGAATTATGAATGAGCTAGAATGCTAAATTATCTCTGCGTTTATCTGTATCCACCTACTGTATTTGATGGCATATAAGATTCCCCTTATTTCCGCTGGGAATATTGAAAAAAAAACAAAAAAAAACGCATTTCTCTGAATTCTTATTTATCATCCTATTTGGCCAGAACTTGAGAAAGAGTAAGCAATGTGGTGCTGGACAATGACGTTTAGTGGCGTAGCAAGAGGGGGGGGTGCAATTGGCCCTGGGCCTAAGTGTAAAGGGGCGCAAAGTCTACAATATATGTAAAAAAGAATTCCGGAAGAAAAGTCACGGAACAAGTCACAATGTAGTGTTACCCTGAGCTACCTAAAAAAAAACGTAAAGTCACAACTTTGATTTTCTTGGTAGGAAAAAAAGTCATAAAAAAACATTTGTTGAATAAAATAATATTTGAATTCAATTTATGCTAATTAAATGTTATAGTGTGACTTTATTTTAGGCCTATGTAAGGTGGTATTTAACTCTTCATATTAGTGTCATTAAGTGAGTAATGAGTCACAAAATAAATAATCAAAACATTTGGTGAGAACCCTTGCTATGCCACTGGGAAGGGGGGGGGCCTTATATGCTGCAAACACAACATATATCTATGCTATGTGTAAGGCTTCCTACACTCCTTGAAAAAAAAAAGTTACCTAACCAATTCCTTGATGATGATTTTTGAAATTCAAAGACTATGCCAGTTTTTGAGAGTAAATAAGACCCTGTGTCAAATTATTCAACAACATTACAATATGGCTGCCGCAGCCTGTATTTAACTACAGACAACTTTTCTTTTTCCACATCCAGGAAATTGAAAAAGGTAAGCATTAAAAAGCTGAAGTTATTTTCAGATAAGAGAAAAAAATCTCTTGTGAAGTTGAAGGTTGAGTTTCATGCTTATTTTTTCTTTAATATATCAAATCTTTTGTAGGAACATAAGCTTAGTCTGACACCAGTCTACAAGAGTGGAGTACCTAGTGAGGATCAAACACTGCGGTAGTAATGGTCTGTAACACTACTCCATGGCAAGGCACCTAATCCAGCTTTTTATGAATTCATCAATGCATTGGCCATTATTTTAAACTGTAAATAGCCTGACTTCAGCATTTTGTCAAAAATATATGTATGCATATAAATATGGAATAACCTGTTTACATAGGTTCCTGAGAATGGTATTGTGGTTAGTGTGGTTGGGAATTAGCCAAGCTGTTCAGTTTTAGCCATCATTCCTTTTCTGTTCACCACCTTTTTCTGTGATAAAGAGATCGCTCTTTCCTTTTGGTTTGTACACCCAAAGAAGGCTGTATAATGGATTGGCCAAAATGTTGTAACCTCAAAAGCCACACAATGAGTTCCATAGTCCGAACAACTCTTGGAATGTTTGCTCTTCTCAAAATTATAGACCGCAATAATGTTTGTTCTGTTCCTGTATTGCAACATAGAATTTCTACCCTTCTTGCTGGTTATTTTAAAGTTTTAACCTTTCTTGTAAACTGATTATTATAGTTGGTACTGTAAAATGGGGTTACTTGGGTCACTTTTGAAATTTGTAATGTTGTAATTTGCCCTCTGTTATAAGAAATGTGAATATTTAGTCGTCTCTAATGAACTAAGACAATCCCTTCTTTCCAACAATGTAACTTCAATAATGAAAAGCATCTTTTCTTAGTTGCATTTTTAAAAGAACACAAGTGGTCCAAGTAACCACTGGTTGTGGTAACTTGGACCACTACAGACATTTCAATGATTTGCCCAAGATTGAACATCTATAGGGTTTTAAAATTACACTTATATACCCTAATATAAACATATTAGCTCTAATGGAACAGCACTTTCAATTTTCATGTACTTGAAACTCAGAACATAACACTTGAAAAATGCAAGAACTGGGTAATCAAATGATTTTATTTTGAAAAGATTGAATGCTGTGGGGAGTGATTTGTCAATATTTGACTTATTCATACACACACACACAATCACAATAAGAATTCCAGAATTACAAATTCAATTGTCTCTGAAAAGAACAATGTTACGCTGCATAAATCAATAAGAAGTTAATAAACTATTCAAAAACATATGCACCTCTGTGAGGCATAGTTGGGTTTGGCAAAAGTTGCACTATATCTACAAAGTCACAGTTGTCTATGAATTCCTTAGTGGGCCATTTATATTGATTAGAATCTTGTGAATACTAAAAGAAATGTCTAAAATTGCATTCAAAATTACTTTAGTTATTTGGCCAACAAAATAGTGATTAACATCTTTTTTATTTTTTGAAGAAGTAGCAACGTTATATTTTACCACTATCCAGTCAGTTTGTTTGGGTGATTTTTTTTGATACTGGTAAGAAAAGAGTTTTAGTCCGAGTAACATGGTCGTCCAAGTTACCACAATTCTCTAAAAAAATTGGCATAGCAATACATTTCTTGGAATTTTGGTCACACACTAGATTAGAATTGTTTTATTAACAGATCTACAGCGTTCATGCATAACAATACATCTCGTAATAATATTGGCCATAACACACATTTAGGCAGTCCTGGTGGGACACCATTTTGAATTTTTTTTAAACTGCCAATTTTCAGAGTTGTATTAGAAAATTCTTTAATAAGCTCATGCTACCTAAAATCTAAGCTCCAGACATCATAAAAGCATATTTCAATCCTGTGCTAAAATTTAAATCTGCAGCAGTTGTTAGAGAAATGCAAAAAAATACAAAGGTTGGCAATAGACAGAGTAGAGAATGTGTTCCTGAAATGTACTGGGATGATTTCATTGGAACACATTTTCAAGAGACTCCCTATGGAGTGCTAAAGGAGCTAAGATTTTTACTTTTGTTTTCAATCTTTTTTAAAAGAAGGAATTTTTCGGACTTTTGGCTTAAATTTTTAATAAAATGAATTTTAAAAAAAATGTGAATCATAACAATATGAAATGTTATATTTACAAGATGTAATGAACCATAAAATTATGAAATGTAAGATTATTTATTTTATTATTTACAAGATTATAATATATTTATTTAATTATTTATTTACAAGATGTAATGAACTATATGAAATGTAAGATTATTTATTTACAAGATTTAATGACATGTTATCATCAAAATAAATTTCCTGGCTCTCTTCATCTCCTCACGCCACAGAAATTCTGAAAAGTTTCATTTTATTAAAACAAAATTGAATACAAAAGTAAGTCTTAGCTCCTTTAGCAGTCTATACAGTGTCTCTTGAAAATGCATTCCAATAAAATCATTCAATTCTGACGGTTAAGAACACCATGTTTGCCAGTAATGAGATCTGTTCAGATCATACTTTCTAGTTGATATTTGGATATTAACCCTTTGAGGGCACCCCTAAATATATTTTAGATATCAAAACAATCTTTTTGTATGTTAAACTAGACCTAATTACTCATTTCTTAAGTGTTTATTTTATTCATTTTTTTTTTTTTTTTTGAACATCCTGAAAATATGTAAAGAAAACTAGGAGTGACAAAGAAATTAACACCGAAAAATTATTAGAATTTTTCTAGTTCTCATAAAGTTAGCAGACAACAGTCTTAGAACTTGAATTTTTACAAATAATGTTTTCTTATTGTATATGTTTACCACAAGAATTACTTTTCAAAGTATAGAAAAATATAAATATCTAAGTCACTCACCCTTTTTGTTTCATTCACCCCATAACAATTTCATTCATCCTTGGGTGAATCATTCACCAGTTTAACCCTTTATAGGGCAGCCCTAAAAATATTTTCGATATCAAAACAACCATTTTGTATGTTAAACTAGACCTAATTACAAGATATTTTCAGTTGCAAGTTTTCTGAAATTTTTTTTGTTTATGTAGGCAAAACCTCCTGATGAAGTGAGCATAATGGTGCCTTGCCCAAAAAGTAACCAAAAATGGAAAATATTAAAAAATTATAGTAGAAAGTTAAATAAAACATGGAATTAAAGAATAACATTCAATATAATGAATAGATACAAAAAAATTGATATTGACAAAAAGAATAACATCTCCGGGTTGATTTTAAAATTGTATTGTGTTGGCCAAAAATAGGCTAATTTAATGGGATGTGGTATGCCTCAAAACAGTTTCTGTCTTTGTTCAAGCACAAGTGTACTTTGCATAGCTTGCAGACCACATTGGTGCCGATTATGTTTGTTATCTTTGTGGCTACAATATTTGCATGTGGCTGACGAGTCCTCAGGTGATCATATATAGTCACTTGCCTCATAAAGGGTTAATGAATTACGATTTTGAATTTACACTAGATGTTCTTTGCATACCTTATGAAGTGTTCATGATTTAAGTAGGTTTAAACTAGGAGTTATAATATTTTGTATAGATTTGAAATCATGTCCTTTTCCCTTGGTTAGTTTGGCACTGTTCTTGACTTTCAGCTCTCTGCTCAACATTGAAACGACAATCACTTTGTAAATTAGTTCAAATAGCTTCCATGGTTCATTTGAACTTTTATTACCACTGAACAAGATTTCACAATCACTAACTGCTATACTAGTTGTTCATCATCATCTCACAATTTATTTTCATCATGTTATTAAAGATTTCCCGTCAGATCTCTTGTGCAATTATATTCAGGATGTTCCAAGTCTAAAATCATCTTTTTCTTCAGGCCCAATGTTCTAATCACTGAGCTATCAAAGATGCTATATCAACACAGCCAATATATTTCTGTTAATCCTTATACTCTGGATTTGAGAATCTTAGCCAAGCAATCTTTACCCCACACTAAAAAGGACCTTGTGTCAAATCTGCCCTTATGGGGAGGCAAATAAACAAATCCATCTCCTCAGGTACAAGTGGAAGATTTTTAAAAAAAAGTATCTATTTTCCTCAGAATTACAAGGTTGATGCCCGGTATCTTCTCTAATTCCATTATGAATATATTAATCCATTTTTGCTTTATTCTGTGATAAACAGAATAGAAGATTGTAATATTAATGGAATAATAGAATTATACTCATATAATGCAACAGAGAATAGAACAAAATATTGAGTCTTTCCATTTCTGTAAAACAAGATTATTTCTGACTCTGTGAGTGCTCTATTTCAAGAAAAATAGCTAAGCTCATTTTCACTAGAGATTCTTTTTGCAACAAGAATTCTCTTTATTTGCTGTATTCCATTAATTGATATAGAATTCTTGAGTTCATTGACACTGAGAGGCTCTGTTTTAGCTGCTATTCTTAATATTAGAAACCCAGCAAAAATAAAATGTTAATTCCTAATAATAATTTTAAAAATGTATTTTTTAATAAGTTGTCTTTTATTTTCACAATTTGTTTTTGTTTGGTTAAAATATACATAGTTTAAGTATTAAAAAAAATAAATACATAAACTTGTGTTCTCTTTTCCTGTATGAACTCTATAAAAATGGTTTGATTTTCTTAATGATGTAAATTCTTTCATTTTTGTTTATTAGAAACTATCAACCAAAACTTTCTTCAGTTTTCAAGTTGGTCTGGCTGGCTGGCTGGCTATGTATCTATCATGCATGCAATTCAGCTAGAGGGCTGAAAATTTAGACATTTACTCATTATGTCTAGAAAAAAGGTTTTTTTTTTTGGTTTTTTTTAAATTCCCCCCCCTAGATAGGTTTTTAGTGGGGGGTTTAATTTGCAATGTAAGTTTATGCTAAATTGGTTCCTTAGTTTGTATCCGGCAGCATTCACTTTTTTTTGTTGAAAATTCAGACTTTTTTTAGTAATGACTGCCCAACAAAACATGAAGTAACTTATTCATTGATGATCCCTTTTAACAATTTTTTTAATTGATCATCTCCAACAACAACACCCCCCAAAGATGTTGGTCATGTGATGGTTTCTATTGAGTGACTAACCAGACCTGTTTATTTTAGTTGTAAGATTCAATGGTCGCAATACTGAGTATACATTTTTAGCCTCACTATTTTCATTATGGTGTTAGTTGAGAATGAGAGGGAAAAGCTAAAGCAGTACGGATTTGTTCATTTTAATATTACCAAAATGTAGAAAAAGTTATTTTTATCTTGTAAGAGTTTCATAGATATCATTAAGATCACTTGAACATCCTCCCCCACACTAGTTTAGCAGGAAGGATGTTCAAGTAATCCCTTTGAGTGGGACGATATTAAGGCATTCAAGGCATTGGACTTGAACATGAAACCATAAATCATTTAGTAAATTTATGAACCCATCAGATGGATTGCATACGCAGATTATCGAGTCAGATTGGAACAAGCAAACATCTAGAATTAAGGAGATGCATGGCTGTAAGCGCAATCATTTCAAGGAATATCTACAAGAATGTATATAGCGTTATTTGGTGCTAATGCATTTATGTATTCATATATGAGTGAACAATTCCTTTAACTTTATTAATAAAATAAAATATTCCTGTCTTTCCTAGTTCCCTTGACTTTCCCTTAACTACAATGTTTTACTATTGAACATCCTCCCCCTTAGACTGCTTTGGGGGAGAGGATGTTCAACTGGCAAAACTTAGGGAGGATGTTCAGTTGACTTAAGAGAAAGGATGTTCAAATGGCTACTCGGGGTGGAGGGATGTTAAAGTGATCCAAGCTGTGTCTGTCTGTCTGCTTCATATCAGCCAATAATATTTCTGCTTTACTTGATGAGGTAAATATGATTAAGCTTAGATGTAACTAATTTCAAGTACTTAATCATTTTATCCTGTTTAACTAGTCATGAAATACAGATTAAACATTTAACATAACTGTATTGACTTCCATATGCATTTCTATTGAATGTACTTTTTTTGACAGCAGTTAATTGAGTCATTAAGCTGGCTTCAGTTTAGTTGTGGTGGGATTAAACTAATAAGAAAATTGGTAGTTAAATGTGGTATGGCCGATATCAGAATTAAGATAATTTTGTTTAAATATTGATATTCACGGATGTGACCATCTTTTCACTTAGGCTGTGTTTGCTACTATTGCTGGGAAAAATTTTTTTCTAACACCAGTGGAGGTCTGAATCTGTAGTTTATGGCTCTGCCCTCTGGTTTTACTGCAGATAGATGAATTCAGCATTTTCTTATCAGAGCATTTTGTGCAATGAATGTCAGTATCCACTCTATGTATGTTGTTCCGGATTCTGTAGACTTCCAATAGGTCAGCACATTTTCTTCTGTATTCCAGTGTCTGTAGATGTAGTGTAAGATATATCTCCCAACCTCGGAATGGTCTTCGTGGCTCTCCTCTGTACTCTCTCTATGGTATCTGAGTTGTAGGTAAGGAGACCATAATCAGGAAACAAACTCCAGATAGGGACATACTATTCTATTTAAAAAAAAAATATTCTGGTGTATTTTTTCAGAATCATTCTTTTTGCAGATGTAAGCAAAGATAGTGGCATAATGTACAGTGAAGAATGGTCTCTCTCAGCAATAGTTGCAACAAAGTGGCCATTGGCCAAAATTCTGGGAATCCTTCTTCCTATGTTTATGCCAGCATTTGAAAGATGTTGCTTGTTTTCACATTTTAACTAATTCTGTTTAATTAGCCTCGTACGAACATACAACTGATCTTATTTTCCACATTTGAGAACAGTTTACAAAATATTTAGAGATTTAGAATGTTTTCATTCAAAGAGTTTTCAGACAATTGAACTCCTTCTTTTTGTTATATTTGTTGTCCCCACAATGTTACAGCAGATCCATTCTAAGCCTTTCTTCAGGAGTATTATCCATATGTAAAGAGAGGGACATTTTTTCTGGTAGTGCCAAGAAGCCTAGTTGGGTGCTCTTAGCACACTTGTTAGTATGCTAATCTTACAAATGTCTAATTGCTTCATCTCACTGAATGCTCCAGAAAATATGACTTTGTGTCAGACTATACTTAATCTGAGTAAATCATTATAGGGAATATAGGGTATGTGCCTGTAAAATAACATTTTTAAATATTCAAACTGATTACAAAGTTGTATTGAGCCGGCTTATTTTATTTTCCTTCATTAATACTGTTAAGAATATTTTAACAATCTTGGTAGGTGACACAAAATCTGTCTTTCTTACACTGTATTCATTTTTCAGTTATACATTATTAATACAATGTAGTAAGCATTTTGACTTATGGTTTCAGCATTTCTTAGAAAACTTTGCATGTAGGAAATACTTCACAGCATTGATTTATCAAAAATATCTAACCGGCAAGAAATTATCCTGAAACAAAAATAGTATGAGGAGGATGCTGAAAAGTTTTCTGCTTGAAAAGCAATGTCGGATCTCAGCCTGACCCACTTTCCAAAATCTGAGCATTATTTAGACACTAGCTGGAAAGAATGTTCTTTTATATTGTAAAGTGCCAATCTGCAGGATTCTTGCACTTATTTTTTAATTTATTTCTAGGTCATTCCCTTCTTGGTCGGGCCGAGAACTTTTCAGCACCCATTCGTATTAAAAATAATTGCAAGAGAAACCAGTTATATCAATGAAAATTCTTCCTGAAATAACAAATAATTATTGTGTGTGGGTAGCCTACTTGGAGGTTCTTAGAGCAATTGATTATTTTGCACTTTCAACTGGTTTAGGATTTTTTTAAAAATGATTAATCACAAAATACTTTTAGCTTAGTGATTCTGGTGAATCTGCCCTGCATTACATAGGTACATTAGTAAGTCTGTAGCCTCATCATGAAAAAAGCATCTATTTTTCAATGTAATCGCCTTGTCAATGCATTTAATTCAGTGGTGAATATTAAGCACATAGATCGAAAATTATTCAGTTATTCAGTGAGGATTTCAGATCAAATTTTAGCTAATAACTGTCTGGCTTATGGATCCGCTCTTGTAAGAGCAAAGTAGCTACAGTTGCAAGTTAAGTTGATAAAAGTACTTTATGAAATGGAGATGATCTTTCTTAGCTATTTCTACTTACAAAAAAATGGCAATATTATCATTATTAGAGTTTGAAATCTCGGCAAAGTAGGACGACTTAACCGTAAAAAATCCATTATATCATAAGTACTGATTTGACCGATCGCTGCTAAAGAAGCTAACATTTTTTTTACTTACGTACTGCAATGACTGTTTGAGTTTTAGTAAAAGACGATTATTTTATTTTTCATTAAATCAAGTATTGTAAACCATTTTTATTAATTTTTGACTACTATTTACATTCATCCTAATTTTTAGTTTGTTTAATCACAATTTCAGTAATGCCAATTTTATTGTTTACTTTGATTTTAGTAAAAAAAAGCGAATGATTATTTTATTATTTTATTATTTAATTTTCATTTAAATGAAGTATTGTTAATTCTTATTATTTTTTTAACTATTTCCCTTCATCTTAACTTTGTTTCTGTTTTTTTAATTACAATTCAACATGGTTTTAGTAAAAAAACTATTATTCATTAAACCATTTTACACATTGTGATTTAAAAAAAAAAATAAACTACTAAAAATTAAGATATGGGTAATAGTAGTAGTCAAAATCTTTTACTAAACTCAGTCATTGCAATACGAAAGCAAAAAAATGTTAGCTTCTTTAGCGGTGATTGGTCAAATCAATCCTTATGATACAATGGATTTTTGATGGTTAAGTCATTCTATTTTGCTGAAATCTCCTTTATGGAAGGAGCAAAAAAAGAAAAATGTTTTGGTATGTCTACAGTAAAAATTCCATAAATTTAATGGAAATTGGCAACTTTCAGAGTTCTTAAAAATGCACACAACTATACATATAATAGCCCTATTCTGTCAGTAACACTTGCTTTAATTCCTGACCCCTGACTATCCATCCTTTCCTGATTTTCAATGGACAACTCTGTGCACTCACAATTCTGTACATGTTGGTGTATAAGTTTAGTCCAGTATTCACGAAATCAGTCAACTCTCCAAGATGAAGCAGCACTGCATCCATCAGACTGCCAAGTTCATAGAGTCTAAACACACTAATATAATCCATTAGGGAAAATTATCTATACTTAAAAGGTCGACTTATATGCCAGCATAGCAAAACTTGCTTTAACAAACTTTAGATAAAAAGTGCAAAATTCTATACTTAATTCTTTTTCCCCGTAAATATTTTGTTTGCTAGTGCAGAAAATGATTAAAATTAATTAGGGGAGTGGTTGAGCAGCAGTAAAATCAGTGGGCAGTGATAAGAAAAGCTGAAACCTTGCCAAGGGACACCAGACTCAAATGCACTTGGTATTGAAATAAAACCACGATTATTTAATTTTGTTTCCTCCTACTACCACAATTTGCTGTGTCACTGCTGTCATTAGAGTGAATGAAAATTTTGAGATACTTGTTTAATGAATCCTACCCATGATATCACAGGCTATATAAATAACTCCTATTTATAGTTGAGATGATGGATTCTTAAATCTTTGCCTGTATGAAGATATTGTAGTCTTTCAAAATTGGCCATTTTAGTTTCCATGAGGAATTTTCTGTCGTCAGGCTGTTTCATGCACAGCACTCTGCTGACAGACCCTATACACAAGTGCTCCATTCATACCCCACCCTTTAAAAAAAAAAAAAACTGTTTATAGGACACTGCTTCCTTTGTTCAGTAATACCACATTCTTTTGTGGGCAAATTGGTTACAGTTGACTTCTGTAGGTTGTTAGTGCTGGTCAGTGACCAATTTCACTTTGTCAAAGTGCATTTTCAATTAGAGCATGAAATGTGAATAAGATGCCTTTTAAATACATCTCCTAAACTAGAGTGCATACCTCCAGGGTCGGATTATACTATAAGGCCTGGGGGCCCATAAAAATTTGTTTCTTGGTCGGGCGAGAACTTTTCAGCACCCGTTCGTATTAAAAATAATTGTAAGAGAAACCATTTATATCAATGAAAATTCTTCCTGAAATAACAAATGAATTTTGTGTGTGGGTAGCCTATTTGGAGGTTCTTAGAGCAATTGATTATTTTGCACTTTCAACTGGTTTAGGACTTTTTTAAAAATGATTAATCGCAAAATACTTTTAGCTTAGTGATTCTGCTCTGCATTACATAGGTACATTAGTAAGTCTGTAACAAAATTCTGGGATATTCATATTTTTCTTTTTGATAGGACCATAGCTGGATTAGCCTATACACAAACTATGTTACGGTGTAGGGCCCAAAACATTGAAGGGGGCCCAAAATAAATTTAGAAATTTTTCACTACTACTACTACTACGGGGAAAATGAATTAAACAATAAAACTGTCAAAATAATTGCCTGATGTGAAGTCTGAGCACTCACTATAGCTGAAGCCTGATACGGAATAATAATAATAATATCTTAAAACTTGTCCTAACAAATATCTCTTTGAAAAATGGAATGAATATATTGCACATTAGCACATAACAATCCACTTTATTCACATGATTGACAGATTGCATTACTTACTTAAAATTATACACAAAACGGGGTGGTGGGTGTTCAAGAGGGGGGGGGGCATATTTCTAATAGCCTAGGGGCCCTGGTATAGGTTAATCAGGCCCTGCATACCTCTGCTAATGCCCTACACCAGTGGTTCCCAACCTTTTCAAATCATTCCCCACTTTTGT
>VCCN01003735.1:978306-1005716 GCA_006491835.1 Architeuthis dux
TACATAGATTCATATAAATGTGTGAACCTAAACCTTTGGTAGCGGTGATTAGTTTATATCAAGAATTGTATCTAACACATTTTACAGTTAATCAGCGATTATTCCTCAACATGACAGTGCTAAATATTTGTACATAAATGTATTAGGAACTATTACTTAGTTGAAAAGACAATTTACCTTTCCAAATATGTATTTCAATAAGATATATAAAAAAAAACATTCTATACACATTCATTTCTGCAAATTTTATATGAATCACTCATGCTTATTTGTTTTTGCCACTGTCTACACTCAAAGAACCAGAAGTTTTTACTTATACGAAGATAGATATAAACTAGAATCTCAAAAAACTGTCTGCTTATGCTGTGCACTGAGACAGCACAGATTTAGCAGACTACTGTAATTAGTCCCGTGTGTATATCCACAAGATATCTCAAAAACAGTTAGCCGAGTGTTGTTTAAACTTCAGATATGGAGATGACAAACTTACTTTTAAAAGGCAGGTTTATGATAGGAGTGAACAAATCAAAGTTGACCTTCTTGGTCTACTATGTACAAGAACATGAATAATATATCAATACTACCTGTGTCGGGTCTATGGTTGGTGTCACCCCCTTACTTTCCAGAACTTGCTCACTTCCCAGGATATCTAGAATTTTGGTGATCTTTTTATACTAATACTATTCATCTTCTATAGTTTTGAGAAGGGCCATTAATAGTCAAATGGTTAATCGGACGATTGAACTCCTTGTTTGTGCTGTAAACACAACATTTCGGCTGTCTTCAGGTGTAAATAGAAGTTTTATTTTTAAAGGGGGTAACCCTTATAATGTTGTTTCTGTGTCTTCGTCTTGTTGGGTTTAGGTCTCAAGTGCGGAGTTCAACCCAATGTAGCTTCCGCTTCAACAGACCTAAACCCGACAAGACAAAGAAACACCAGGGCCCTGCATTATAAGTGTTACCCCCTTTAAAAATAAAACTTCTGTTTACCCCATCACATCAGATGTTATACCTGAAGAAAGTTGAAGATTGGATCGGCCAAAACGTTGTGTTTACAACACAAACAACAAGGAGTTCAAATTGTCCAAAGAACCATTTGAACTATTCATCTTGATTCTCCCATATTATTGAATGTGATGGCATAAGACTACATTTACTAACAATTCTATTCTTTAGTGTTTCAATTTTTCAGTTCTGACTTAATTTAATCACTTCTTTCGTAGCCCATTGCCCACCCTTCCACAAAATTTCAATGAAATTCATTGAGAACCTTTGGAGATATTGTGTAGACAGACATGAACTCTTGATGATATGTGGTGTGGACATATAATTACGATGATGGGGAATAATTGTGTATGGATCCGCACCAAAATATAATCACTTCTTTCATTGAGAACTTTTGGAGATATTATTGTGTGAACAGTCATTAGCGTATACATAAATGTATGTGGGGAAAAAGAAAACAAAAAAAAAACAGAAAAATATCTCTAAATCAAAATGAATTCTTGGATCTGTCCCAAAATTTAATCAACTCTCCCTTACCCCATTTCTCACCCCCACAAAACCTCATTGAAATCCATTGAGTACTTTTAGAGATATATTGTGTGAACAGACAGCTCTTTCATTAGAAAAAAAGAATTACCACAAAACTATATGAACATTTTTTAGGCAGTCATCTTAGTGCCACCCGGGGTGGGCTGCCTCCTCCATGGCACACAACTGAATATTACTGCAACATTCAGGGTATGTCCCTTTATGCGAGATTTTGTATATTAAAAACCTTTCAATTACAACATGAATATTAAAAGAAAAACAGGATACAAAAACACTACAACTAAACAGGCTTTTAATATTACAAAAATAACACTTGCAAATTAAAAATGTTTGACCTTCTTTACAGCTGAATATTTGTGAAAATAATAAAACAAAAGATAGTCTATACTTAAAAAGGCAGAGAAATAGCTATTTTAAAAATGATCTCAGTATTAAATTTGGGCAAGAAATACAGTAATGAGTATTGTCAGAATCTGCTGCTGTAGTTACTACCCATCCTCCTATGTAAGAGGATACTATTATTTCAACTTGCTCATTCACATCAAGCAGTCACCAGGAGTTGGATTAATCTTTTTCAAGAGCTTACAATATTGCAAAACATTGGATTAAAGCAGGGGTTTTCAACCTTTTTGGCATCACTGCACACTTTCAATAGCCCATCTGTATAGTAAATATTCAAAAGGACACCAAAATGTTTTTACCTCTTACAAAACAATAAAAATGAACAGCTTTCACGTTACAAGATTCTTTAATGAAAGAAATGTAAAGTAAACTGTTTGGCACACATATAGGTGCCGTTTTTAGATATCATCAATGTGATCTCTGTGTCTGGTGCAACGCAGCGAGTGCAGACACACTGGGTTTTTAATTAGTCTTTAATCGCAAATCACCTCACTTGGTTATATCCAGCCTACTTATACTTTTAGATAGCAAGGTACTGATGTGGCTGAAATCAAATTCTACCAGGTAGGACGTTGGGAAGGCAAGCAAAATGAACTTGAAGTGCTTACATAGATTGGGGTAAGAATTCAATATGCCTTGATGATACCACAAGCCTTGTTTGCCGTGAAGCCGATATCGCATTGTGGCATCATTGTAATTTTGTAACTATTAATTCTTCTTGCACATGGTCTTTGCAATCAACTACTTGGACTTCAAACAGGTTGCTATACCAACCTGGAACAGACAATGCAATAATATCTTGTCTTCGCTGTATTGTGTTGTCATGCAATGATTGCAAATGGTCACAATAGGTAATTATATCCTCATCAACCAATTCATCATTCAAGCTATCCAATCGTTGAAATTGGGGGAGTTGACACCTGGAAATGTTCATATCTTATATAGCGCCAATTTAGAAATGAAGGCAGTGATGGTGCTTTACAGCCGACAAGTTTTTTTGCGTTTCTTGCAATAACGTATTAAGATCATTAAGTTTGGTGAATATATTGCTAAGGAAAAAGATATGTTTTGCAGTAATCAGAAGTGGATAGTGGAGTGTTTCGAAAAAATTCTTTGATTATATCAAACAGTTCGACAAAACAAAACAGTTGCCTTCTGACAACCATCGTACCTCTTTATGGTACAAAAGCCTCACATTATCAAGACAGTTGACGGAGAATTTGATCAGATAAATAATTCGATTTTAGTTTTTTCACCATCTTGACAATTAACTGCAGTACAGAAATATGATAAATGGTTTGTCCTTCTGGTCAGTATGCTTAGAATATAAATGATACTTCAAGCACAAAGGTTTCATGCCAATGTAATTGACAGTTCTAGCAGGAACAATCTATAGATAACAAAATTTTGTTTTCAATTGTATTTGATAATTGTTTGTGCATTCAACAGCCAATTGAAATATATCAATCATAAACTATATGAGTGATTTGTGTATCGTGAAAATACATAATGTAAGCATTGGTTCATGTTCACCAAGTTATATGGTTACTCAAGGCCCATCTTCAATAATCCACAAATACGAGAAAACAAGAGTGTTGCAATCACTCAGCCACCCTGTACAATCCAACAATTACAAATGGTGGTTTCTTTATATGAGCAAGCATAACTGAACAGCACCCATAACTCTTACTGGTAATCTTTAAAGGGTGTTACACATACATATGTAACACATACCTACCTACGGAGAGTGTAGTACAGACGTATGCAAACCTGCACAAACATTTACACATTTCTCTGCACACCTACATAATGTGCAATATCACAGTGCTGCTTGGTAAATTAATATTAGAAGATGTGGCTGTTGACACATTTTTAATCGTCAATTAAAGACTTTAATACTCAAAATCCTATACCACCCACAAAAATTTCAAAATGGCCACCATTTTCTTCTAAGTTGCTCACTGCCCACCGGTGGGCAATATTGCCCAAGTTGAGAAACCCCGGATTAAAGGCTAGAAGTGACTTGTTACCTCACTTACAAGGACATGAGATTGGGGGGGGGGGTTCTCCTTAAAGGAGTAATGTAAAATTTTCTTATGATTTCTTTAGGTTCAGGAAAAACTTGGTTGTGAAAATTATTGCTTAATTAATTCACCCCCAATATAAGCCATTAATTTGTTTTTTGCGAGTCAGTTTGTCTATATCAGATCTTTACTTTCCAAACTACTGCTGGCCTAGCTCTTGGTACCAAAAAACATGTGCATACAATTCACTTCCAAATTTCAACACTAATAAATGGATTATTCAGGGGTGACCATTTATTGGTAGAATATTAAGCTGGAGGTTTCTTGCCACATATTGCTCTAGAAATAAAATTGACTTCATAATCAGAGCAAAGAGTTCAAGTTTTCTACTTAATACAAACTTGTGTATGAATATATGGTTAGATTTTACATTATTTATTATGCAATATAAGAAAGCTGATTGTAATGTGAAGGTAAGCGATCTTGCATTATTCTACCAGTTATGAACTTCCTTTCATAAATGTTAATTCTGTTAAAGATCAACATTTTGAATTAAGCCAAACCTTTATGCCAGTAATCATCTGGTTATTTCATTAATACATAAAATAAAAGATTAGGATAGTGAAAGTGATAATCTATATCTTTGAGAATATATGTAGTGTCACCCATAAATGAGTACACCCCACCATTCTTTATAAGTTAATTTTCGTCTAAACAAAACTCCACAGCATTTTATTATTTCTAGTGAAACATTACAATAAAAAAATATATCAGGTATTATTTAAAACCAAACTCTACAGCATTGAAACTTGCCGCGTAAAAATGAGTATAGCCTATGAAAAAAAAAAAAAGAATTTCTATATAGCAAGTATATTTTTAAACCATTGATTATTTTTTTTATAATAGGGGATTTAAATCAATTTAAATATAAATAGAGTACACAATGTTAAAAATAGTTACGAAAAAAAAAAAAAAAAAAAAAAAAAAAGTTACAAGACTGAAGTTGAGCAAAAACATTGTAAAAATCACAAGTAGAAATGTCCAGAGGTGTACAGAAGCAACCAGGTAAGCTGAAACCAAGGTCTATTCATTTTATCAGTAGATTGGTTGATGGAGACCAGAGGAAAATCGGGTGAAGATGTTGCTAATGGAGGTCAAAGAAGTGTATGCCGTGAAAGTTTCTACAACAACAATCAAGGTACCGGAATCATGAACACTGAAGGTTACATTAATATATTGAAAGAAAACATGTTGCCTTCACTTGAACGCTTGGGTAGAACCGTGTTTCAACATTGCAATGATCCAAAACACTCCACTAAACAAAAACAACAGAGCTTCTGAAGAAGCAAAAGGGTAAAAGTGCTCGATTGGCCTAGCATGTGACCAGATTTAAACCCAATTGAGCATTAGTGGAATGTATTGAAATTCCAAGTAGAAGAACGACAACCATCCAACAAGACAGATTTGAAAGAATGCATACAATCAGAGTGGAAAAACATTCCAGTGACTGTTTGTGCAAATCTAGTAAAGTCAATGTCGTCAAGGCTACAAGCAGTAATAGAGAATAAAAGCAATCACACCAAATATTGATTTTAAATAAACTTTTCTTTTTGTAGGTGTGTACAATAACATTCATATTTTTGGCAACAGAGTTTCAATGCTGTAGAGTTTGGTCATAAATAATACCCGATAATATCTGGTTTGATGGTGTAATGTTCCATTAGAAATAACATCCTGCTATGTTTGGTTTAGAAGAAAACTAACTTTCTAAAAAAAAAAAAGAAAAATGGTAGGGGTGTACTCATTTATGAGCGATACTGTATGCGTATCCACTCTTGTTACAGATCTCTCGATCGCAACTAAGCATTACAAATGATTACATAATCATCAGATAACTAATATTACAACCAAAAATATTTACATAAAAAGGGTGGTACCAGCAAAAATTAAAAAAAAAAATGTAATATCACACCTTGAAAAGATTAGTCTGTAATTCAAAACAAATATGTAGCAGTAAGTGCATAAAGTGGTTGACATTCAACTCCTATACATTAACTATTAAAATAAGAATTATTTGAGGAGCATATTGGTGCTTATATAAGTCTGTTGTCAATGCCAATTTCTACTCTATTAAAGCTAGGATGCCTTGCTGTGGTATAATGGTTAGCAAGCTGGGCTTGTATATCATTACTACTGAATAGTGAGCGATCCTCCCCAATGTCCCATACTTGTGCCAAAACTAAGTTATGCTTAGTAAATAATTAAAGTTAAACAGCATTAAAGATTTCATTTGTGCATCCCTCTGATATCAACTTCTAATAATTGTATTGTTAGAGAAACTGATCCAGAGAATAAAACCTTTCTTAGTAAGATGGTTGTCAATTATTTCACTTCATTTGTGAACTTATTTTGAGTGGTGGTTGATCTTTTGTATTTGATTCACATCAATACATTGGAAAAATATGATAGCAAACATCTGGAGATGGTAATTACCATTAACATAACTGAAGATTTGGGATTTGCTAAAACATATAAAGAGGAAAATTGTCATTTAACTCACCGAGAAGCAAGCTAAAAGGACAATTAATGGTAATGATTAGTTTAAGTAACACTAACAGTCTAATAATTCCAAATAATTTATCTTTATTCAGCTTCACCTAATAAAGTATTTTTAAATCAGGTGTCTTTATAAAGATTGTGTCCTTTCAGGTATAATAAGATAACTTGAATTCTTGGAGATTGAAAATGGTAAGGGTAGCAATTCTACAAAACAGTATATTACAGGAAGAAAGAGAAGATGCAGTATGCTTAGAGACAGAGCCGGCCCGGGGCAAAAGCGAAATAAGTGGCTGGCCACCAGAGCGATGTGGATGCCCCCTCCCCCATAGGGACAGATATCATAAATATAAAGACCATACAATGAGCTCAAGACATTTGCTCAAAGAATAGACATTTGCTCTTTGATTGTAAGTCAACCAGATTATTGCTGTCGTTTAATGAAAGAATCAATAAAAGATTCAAACTGATCTTATGACAGATCTCTTGGCTAATCTATATTTAATAAACATACCAAAAATGATTCAGAAGAACAAAATCTTATCAAACCAAAGCCAACAATTTTATCCAAAAGTGAAAGAAAACCCTACACCAAAAATTGCTTATCTTGTAAGTATACGATTTAACCAAGGCTGACAAGGTTTTACCAACTTGTCAAAGATATAGCTGGCTACTCTTGTGCCCAGAAAATCTAAAAAAATAAGGATTAATTTCCTGTATCTCACAGCTGGTAAGACACTTTTTTTCCAGAAAAATATTTGATAATAATAGGTCCAAAAGTGCAATAATTAGCTGTGACAGAAAGAAAAATGACACCATAGAGGTGGTGACTTGGATTTGCTAGTATGGTAAGCTATTTAATTCTCAAATATCTTTTTAAAGAATACATATATAATTACATGGCACATCTTACCAGCTGGGAAGTATGGTAGAAGTGAATAGTAAAAACAGGAAATATTCTTAATGAAGAGTTAATGAATCACCATTTAACTTTTCCATTTTGCAAATAGAACACAACCAAATTTAATTATACTTATTCATAAAAGAGCATATAAAACTTTTTAAAAAACCCCCAACCCTAACCATCATTACTGATTAAGGCCAGATTTATTACCTTAGGACCCTATGGAATCTCAGTTCCATCTTCCAATTCTTAAGAGACAATGAAGAGACAATGAAGAGCGACAGTTTAAAAAAATGTTTTCCTTTATTTTATTAATAGGAGTCCATGCAAGGAAGCCAGTATTGATAATTTAATTTTAATAATGACTAAAATCAGCTAGATTTTTCCATATCAAAGGAAATAACTATATACTAAGAATCCAGAACAAATTACTTTTGTAGATTTGTCTAAATTGGCGAAAAAACCCTGGCCAGATCTAGTCGAAAAATAGCTAATCCAGCCAGTCTGCTTTTTACCTACTCCCTCAGTAACGTTCCCATTCAGAACTGGACAAAACCTGGTCAGATCTAGTCGAAAAATGGCTAATCCAGCTGTCTGCTTTTTGCCCACTCTCCCAGGACTGTCTTTCTGCTTCGCCCCCTCTCTCATTAAACACGTGCACACAATCATACATCCAATTTATATAAAGATTTGAGTTACATCCCCTTGTTGTTGCCATTTTGTGCATCCGTAGACGATAATGATTCAAATGTTTGCGTTCACAAAACGAAGCATTTCCTCTCAATTGACTAAAACTGTTATTCCGCAAAAAGAAACTAGTTTTTTGATGCCATTAAAACTTTAATTAGTGCAAGTAAATGACATCGTATAGTTAAGGTTTGAAATTAATATTTAAACAGCGCGATCTACAAAACCACTGCTTCTTTAAATCCCGCTCGTTTATCCCCCCTGAATTATCTGCCCTTACACTTTGTAACATTGCTAAATCATTGCGAATTGATTTGTTTCGAGATCATTTTTAATCACAATAATGATGCTTATACTTGTATTTTTTCCCTTCAGAAATGTCAAATATCTTTTTACAATTTAAAAGGAATTGAATGTGCTGATCAATAAAATTAAAATCTACACGTGTATGATCAAAAGAATCTGAATTTTTAAAATACAAAACAGGGAAACAATATGCAAGTCATTCTAGCTTTATTCACATGATAAAACAAAGGATTTAAATGAATATGGTTTTAAATTAATGAGAAAATCATAAGCAAAAAAGATTAAAGTGTTTTTTTTTTGCTTGTGAAATCGGGGAAATGTTTGGTAAATAAATGTTTTAATGAGTTTCATAATTTATGCCGGATTGCTCAACTAATTTTACATAACATTTATTTTAATGTTTAATGCCAGAAACTGTTTGCGAATGATTAACAGATTGAATTTAAATTTGTATGTGAAAAATAATCCATACGAATAGTTTAGGTACATCGACAATTTAGTATGAGTCATGTAGTAATAATGTCAGGATTTTATTTTTTCATCTATAAGAAAAAAAAGTTTTTCTTCTCGTTTTGACCGGCATACAACGAGACAATAACTTGACATCTGCATCTTGCATACCTCACCCCTATGTTTATCTTTTTGAATGAATATTAAACCAAGGCCTACCATATTTATGGTCAACATTGATTTAAACTCTTATACTTTAAATTAAAATAATTAATTTTAATTCATAATCAATCATAATACAAAATAAATATATCATTTTTACAACGAATATAAACATTACAATCACAGCATTTTACAAATGAGTACACTGTACAAATAAAAATGAAGATATTTTCAGAACATAATATATTATAATAAATAAATAAAATCTGATTTTGATGACAATTTTCTTCATTCATTGATTGAATTGTCTAAAACACGTATATAGCCGCACTTTATTGTGCATGCAAGTTTGGCACAATTGAGGACATTCATTTTTATTAAAAAATAAATTGACAAATATTCGAAATTATAAACATTTTCTAGTTCTTGTGAACAAGTTTTTTTATTTTTTATTTTAAAAAATAAATTAAACACAAAAGAGAATTTTTAGTATGATTATTTATTTCAATGTATGTCAAACTTTTATTGAAATTTCCAAACTATCCTGGGAAATGTAGCCTCATTAAGAACTATCTGAACTACAGTGGAAAAAAAATTGTAATATTTCAATTTTTTAAACAATAAAACAGAAACAAAAATGAAATAAAGAGATAAATTGTTTTACCTTTTTTCAAAGCAATGATAGATCTAGCAGCTATAGTATCGGATGCAACCAACACGTAGTCTTTGCCTTTAATCCCAATCAAACACTCCATTTTTATCAAATCAAATCTTGGACGTAATTTATTATTTGTAGAAACTAAAGAGGATTTCAATTCAACTTATTTACAGCGTTTTTTAAAAAAGGTCCATGAGAAAGCACAAATTGCGACACATCCGGTCTAGGTCCGCAGCAACGAAAACCGGTAACGTCGTGAATGCAGCGAATAAGATCTGGAGAAAGTTGAAAGTTCTACTTCCATTGTCTTCCCCATTGTTCTTTAGATAATATAAAAAAAAAAAAAATCAAAATAGGGTGTGTTTTTTTTTTAAAATAAAAAAATTATCGAATGGTTGTCTCCTAAAAAATATATTTGTTAGGGGGGAGGGAAAAAAAAAAGGGAGTGGGTTTAGTATAGTACTGTGTAGCACGTGACCTGGAGAGTTTGAAACTCATTTGCGAAGTAGTCTCTCTACGCACAGACGTTAAGGTGACAGAAACGCTGCTGCTAACACTATTTTGGTAAGTTTATCTTACCTATATTCTCAACCAAAGGCAATAATAAGACTATGTCAATCCTTTACCTGCACCGAAGCATCAAAGAATAACTAAATCTAGTCTTTCTGACGCGTTAAGCATCAATGACTAGATCTAAAGTTAAAAAAAAAAAAAAGATTTAATCGTGTATTCGCAACCCTCTGCCATAAATGACGGGAGAATATTCACTCCTTTTTCGCAATATAACATCGATTTTACAAATATCCTTTTATAAACTAGGATCTGAATATTTAAGCTAGTTTTCTTGGGTTTCTTTTTTTAATTACCTTTTTCTTTCAGGAAAATGATTGTCTAAACTTTATAGACGTTTTTTCCTCCTTTTAACACAAAACAAGTGGTTCTTTTTTCTTCTTGACTGCAGGTGAAACGTCTCTTATTACTACACTTCTACCATTTTTTTTTTTCAGCCGGTATTTGTAATTTGATTTCTTTAAAAGAAATGTGACTGTGAATTGATCCCTCCCCCAAAAAACACATATTTCTCATTATCATCGGCCTTGTCGGTATTATTCCAAGTCACCACACCTAGTTAGAACTAAAAGATTATTGAAATAAAATAATTAATTAACATTGCAAGCCTTTGTCATTGCGGTTTTAAATTGACATTTTAAAAAGTGTTTGATATTAAATTTAAAGAGCAATAAACCCAACACCTTTTTCTAAAACCTTCTTTACGTCCATATCTTTTTCTTAGTTTTATCGTCATTAAAATTACCACATGCCGATATTTAGTCTACCGGGTTTATTTAAAACTAGTATTCCTTTCTAAATCACGCAATTTTAACATATGTACTCAGTTTACTTGTTTATTTAATTTCATAACTTATTAAAAATGCGTTTTTATGTTAAACGATGCGAAATACTCGATAATATATTTCCACGGTTACGGTTTCTGCCACTCTCCTTTTCTTCTTCCCTCCCTCTTCGTCTATACAGCTACCCTTTCCACCTCACTTTTCCCCCCCGTCTTGAATCTTTGCTACTCTCTCGTTAATTCCATCTCTCACTTCTTTGTGCCGCGTCTCCCCTCTCTGTATACCTCACCTCATACTTCTACTCACCTTTTCTCTTCATCAATGTCCTTTTCCCTTCGTAGGAATTTTTGGCGCACTTCAGCATCTTTATTCAACGAAAAGAAAAAGAAAGCTTCTGGTCAATGAAAAATAAAGTTATTTAACAAAAAGAGACATAGATGTTCGTAATGGACAATAAACTAATTTGATCTATGAAATTTTTATCGAGTGCCACGTGTAACCTGATGATAATTCTTGGAAAAAAAAAAAAACGTTTCCTATGATGAATAGTAGTAATAAGACGAATACTACTACTAACTTTAAGAAACATAGTCTCTCGAACGTTCTTCTTGAAAAAGTCATAGAAAAACGAATTCAACGTTAGGATTCTTTTATTTCGTATATTTAAAAACCTTGTTATCAATGAGAATTTAAGGCTTTTTACGACAAATCCCTCCAAGAAGTGAATCCTAGAATGACAGTCCTATGTCGATCCTTATTTTTCCTGGTTTATGTAGTAGCAGCTCTAAGTGTTAAAATGGTGACATTTGTCTGTCTCTTGTCGGCAACGTCTCTGTTGAAATAACTAAAACAGTTCTTTCGTCCTATAACTTACTAGTTCAGTCGTTTGTCGACTTTTTATCAGTTTTTCGCTCTTATTGCAATAGTATGGCTACGTTTAGTGCACCACACCTTAAAAATTAAAATTTGTCGTCCATCTCTCAGTATTTCGACTCCATCTCTGTGATGGGATTTCTTTTTCCTCCTCTTTAATAAAGTTCTTTTGTGAAAGTTTTACGAAAGAAATAAACAAATCTATGATATTAACAAATAAATTTACTTTCTAAACGTTTCTTGAATATAGTTCATTGAATCTCATTTAAATATATTGCTATGTTTCTTATCGGCCGGTGACTAATCTACAGGGTGAATAAGAAGTAACTCCCTATCAGACATTGTTTGATATTTTCTTTACTAATACTTCTTAACTCAAAGATATCAATTGCAGTAGAAAAGAAATTATTTCATCTAACATTTTATCTAAATTCAAAACTAAAAATGCATCTAAGAGTTTTTTTTCTCAATGAGTATCTTTTCACCCACCCTGTGGTAACTCCCTTTCCCTCCCTCAACCCATACAACATACATTTTTGTAAATTGTGTGAGGAATATTTAAAATCTTTTTTGTAATAAATTGTAATGTTTAGTTGTGCACTAATGTTATTCGTACGGTAAATAGGGTGAATTGTGTATTAAGGGCTTAGGCCCCAGAGGCCGTAACACTAGATAGTTGGCGGGTATTCGGCTTGTTGGGGGAAGAAAATCAAAAATGAAGAGAAAAGTAATTTTTAAAAAAACTTCAGAAAAGCATTCTTTTGGCACTAACGACAAACGTTTTTTTATTCAACAGCTCATACGTTTTTCATTCTATTTAAATTTGGCATACAAGGAAGAAATAAGCGAGATTTACATTATTTCAAGCCTTTTAAATTGTTTCGGGGCCATCTTCGTTTCATGTAATCGTTTCGAAATCACACTCGGCTCAGTTCTTTTGTCCTCGAATTTCTTGGCTATAACCTTTTTAGATTCGAAATAAGCCTCTTTAAAAAAATAAAATCTGAATGTATCCAGTAGCTTATAATACTAAGGATGGTTGTTATTTGGTCATCGCATGTCTACCGTCCGGTGGCTGCGAGAGGAAGGTGCAATTCTTTACTACTTTTTCTTCCGTAATGGTTTTTTTATTTTTACGGTGTCTTTTATGCATGACACCAGTTTTGCAACTTTTGAAGTCGTTGACAACTAAGCATTCAGACAAATTTTTATCTAAATATGTAAAAAAAGAATATTTTTAAATAGATCATTTAGTTTATAAAAAAAACGATAGTCCTATTGGCAATTGGTACTACCGTACTGGAGATAAAAAGCTGATTTTTTTATCAGTTGCAGTTGACCACCTTAAAATGTACTGTTGTAGGCAAACAAAAAAATCGTGGCTTAAGTTATTTTTTATTTTTTTCATTCATTAAATCTTTTAATGACTTTTAAAACTGTCATTTATTTTTGAATCCATAATTCTCAATATGGATCACCGTTAATGAAAATTATGGCCCTTCCTGTCATTTTCTTTATTGTGCGTTTGTCTAATGTCAGCTTTTTACCATTTGAATATTCGTCGTTTCCTTGAATAGATTATCGTTACTTTTTATTATTTACACTCCTTTTCCTCTTAACCATAATGCCACTCTCTAAATCTGTATTATTCGTCATCATGGTATATCGTGCTGGTGAGCAATACTCCCGCCTGTTTCTTTTTTTTTAATCCCTTTTATCATAACAATCTCCCATTGCTCCCTTTTCTTTTTTTTGTGACCACAATCTCTATCTTTGCCTGTACTGTACTCATACTCTTGCCATTTGACTAGTAAGTGTGACAGTCTCAAACCCATGTCCCTTCTTTCTCCTTACATCTTTGTCACCAACTCACAGACAAGAGGCTAGCACTGCTTGCTTGCTTTTTTTACATTTTTATTGTAAGTAAAACTCCATCTCCTATATTATTGTATTTTTAGTGTTCTTAATGTTATTTTGCATCAATTAAATAATTTTGAGCATATCACGGAAAAAACATTTGAGTAATTTTACTAGTCTAGACAAGTTTTAATGGAGCTTTTCATTTTGTTCAAAGTCTGGGTCACTTTGGTTTTTATATAGACTGACATTTTTTAATTACTAGTAGTGGTCCAGTGGGCTCTTTTCTTAAGTTATTGTTGCGGATAGACGACGCGAGGAGTCCCAGTTCTCTTGCTCTTTCCGTATATGATGAAAGAAACAATGATAATGATGCTGCAATAAAGCCATGTATGTCATTGTGACAGGGAAATTATTTGTATCCGCAAGTTGATTTTGCGGATTTTAAAATCAGCAAAAGTAAACATTAACAATACTGGTATAGTGCAGTTTTTCTCCATTTCTATATCGGTTAAAAGCTAAAGGTGATTTGCTGGCATAATGTATGGAAAACGGTGGTTCCGATTGTAAAGTTTCACACACTCGATGTTAAAAACGGCGCACAAATAAAAACAATTTAATTCATTCAAAGCAATAACAATCAGTTTTTCTTTCATTAATTCTCTTATTTCTTTTTATTTGTGCACCGTTTTAACGTCGAGCGAGGCTGTGAAACTTCCAAATTTACAATTGGGACCACGTTATCTACATTGTATTTAAACTTTTTCTTTAATACTATGAAGTATTTATATACTAACAAGTTTATACTGCCAGTTATGTAATTTAACTTTTTTCTAAAATATAAAGATATTTCCAAATTTGTTTCTCTTGTCACAGCATGACATTTAAAAAATGGCCACTGTTGAAATAATCGTTGATTTTGAGGTAACAACTGTAGATGAAAGTAATAAAAAATTATTTATTGAATATGGGAAAGCACAATTGAAGACTATCATTTTCCCCTTCCATTTCTAAAATCAAATGAAGTTACCTAATTTTCTTTTTACAACTCATGAGAACCCTAACCAGTCGTCTTTTTTTTCTTTCTGGCAGATACCTATACTTTTTTCTTTCTGAGAAGGTTGTACTGTAACATAGAATCTAACCTTGATTCCTTCCCTACCTGTTCCAGATTTTAATGTCTATTTAGCTCAGTGGTTGCCACCCAAATGAGGGTCGCAGTGTTTTGTTGTTTTTTTTTTTTAAGAAAATGTTAGTGTTAAGTCAAGAATAGTGCAAATATTACATCACAATTTCGGAATAAAAAGCGTGATTGAGACTCGAACAGTAAAATAGCTGTGAATAATAAAGCATCGATAAATGTATGTAAATTCCTGACGTATACCAGTCTATTCACATCCAATACTTGTTCTTGGTTATTAAAGTATAACTCAGTAAAATTTATTGGATAAAACTAAATGAAGAAAGACTTGTCTGTCCTGAGGGTTGCCACTCGCCAGGCCTAAAAGAATTCCGTCTTCAGTGTCACAGCCCCAAAAGTTTGGGAAACACTTATTTTGGTAATAGGTCTGCAAAAGCAATAAAATAATTCACAATAGTCATTGTTTATTAACTGCATTATTCAGAGGGGGGTGGCATTCTATACAGGATGACCTTTGTAGATTTTGATGTTCAATGAGGGTGGGGGAGTTCTATACTATGGTTTCTTCTTCCTGTATTCGGGATGATCCTATGCAAATAAACCAACAACAATAGACCTAGTTTTTTAATTTGAACTGCATGACAATGTAGCTATTGTTTCAGTTGAAAAGCAGTTAAATATTACAAATAAAAACACACAAATAATGTGCTAGTTGGGTCTGTTGAAATTCCATGGGTGTTGACGACTGCAATCAAGGTACATAATTTTGTTGAAGTAATTTATTACCTATAGAATGTATCTATTATACATGCAAGGGAAAATGAAACTAATGTTGTTGTTGTTTACTTTTGCTATCTATTCCTGCAGTCCACTACTACTATAACTTAATTTTTAGGCTTCAGACTTGTGGTGGGGGGGGGGTAATGAATGAATGGTGGTTTAAGTGAAGGTTACATAAGTACCCTCTTCATTCTCATCCTTGTTCATTACATTGCAAGGGTGGGGGGGAGAAAGGATGAAAGATATCAGAATTTAAATTTTATTGCTGTAAGATACTATACTGAAGTTCCTGTAGACAGCAATTGAGAAAAGATGAATAATATATAGGATATTGTGAATATAATTATATTTACTCATATTAGTCCTACAAAACAAATGGGCTTTTCTAACTTAGCCATCTATCAAATGTATTGAATAAACTTTCAGTTTATTATGGCAATGTCATACAAGCAAATAAGACACTGTAACAGGAGCTTCTTATCTTGAGATGCTACAGAACTGGTTGATGCCTCAACTACACGAAGACAGTGGCTTCATTTTTCAACT
Source organism: Architeuthis dux (assembly GCA_006491835.1). Classification (NCBI taxonomy): domain Eukaryota; kingdom Metazoa; phylum Mollusca; class Cephalopoda; order Oegopsida; family Architeuthidae; genus Architeuthis; species Architeuthis dux. The sequence goes on from VCCN01003735.1 coordinate 994,562, forward strand.
GGATGGAGTGCCACCCCACTGGCACAGACAGTTGAGTTACCTCAATACAAATCTTCCTCAGTGCTGGATTGGCCGTGTTACAGCCACTAACATGTCACTTATGCGTTGGCCATCACAAAGTCCAGATGTAACAGTTTGCATCTTTTTCTTATGGGGATATGTCAAAGACAAGGTATTTGTCCCTCCCATTCTTGTTAATTTAGATGATCTGAAACGTATCAACAGCTGTTGCTGCTTTAGATGAAAATATGTTAATGGGTGTTTGGCAAGAAATTGACTACCGGCTTGATATATGCCGTGTGACATGGGGTGCTCACATCCAGCAACTATAATTTGCTGTAATAAACTTCAAGTGTTTCTCTATACAACTGCATTGTGAGTGTCAATATCTTAAATAGTTTTGCTTTAATACATCTTTGAAATCATCTTTTTTTTTCTAAACACCCTGTACAATAGCACTAGTTTTAAATTTGCAAAGTTAACTTTGATGCATTTACAATTAATTTAATTCTTTTCAGGAGTTTTTCATCTGACACTTGATATTGAAAATTATTGCTGGGAATTCATTTTCAGTCTTTAGCATGTTTTTGAATGTATTGAAATGCGCTTGTCCTAAATCTGTACTTTGGCTACATTATTTCGAGTAACTGGCAATCTGACCCACGGTGGATTAATATACAAATACCTTTATGGATTCTTAGAATTCAATCTCTATTAAAAGCGTTGGGTTTTGTGTATTATTTAGGTTTGAACACTATCTGAGAACTTACAAAAAATGTAATCTAGCTCAAATTTGAGTGGCTATATCACATGTCTAGTGGTAAGCAAAATATCAGATAATAGCCAGTTTAGAAAAGTGTGGTTGTATAATAGAATAGCAGCTTCTGCATGAGCAAACTTCAACAATTTTCTATTTGCCCTTGCTCTGAGAAGTGTTTTTTTTTTTTTTTTTTTTTTTTTTTCCGGCTCTCAAAGAAGCATCATCAAAGGTGTTGATAGCAGAAATTAGACAATTAAGCTTTTTCTTTTTCTTTGAGTTTAGTCACTAGTCTTTGGTGGTTTGGGTAATCTATTTCAAGGGCAAATCATGTTTTTGTTAATCATTAGTTTGAAATTTTATTATTGAAAAACTACATGGATATGGATATTGTTCTTGTATCTCAATAGCTATAGTTCTAATTAGTCATTGATCCCTTGAGGATAATATAAGGGTCTGTAGAACTGAATATTTTGGCATTAATAATTAATGAGTGTATCATAATTATATTTTGTCTGTTTATTATGTCTGAATGTTTTAGCTGTGAAAATTATTTTTAAAAATACTTAAAAATAAAATGACAATTTTGTGTTGAAATTAACGTTGTCCCATCATCGGTAAAAACTATCTTCCCCGGGGTGCCTCTGGGACGAAAGAGACTTATAAATAAATTTTTAAAAAAATTTTTTTAAATCTCTTCTGTCCCAGAGGCGTTTGGAGGAAGATATCCTTTTTTAAAATTTTTTTTTTGGTGAGGATTGTTCTTGTTTTTGTTTGGACTGGAGTTTGACAATTATTTATTTCCTCAACATTTTAATGGTATTTTTATTATGCTACTAACAACTATAGATAATAACAAAGTAAAGAAACGTCATTTTGATTTTGGGACTGTTTACACATCCTTTGGGATGGTTAAAATTGTTGGATTGTCTGGAGCCCTGGTTGAAATGTATTAATTTTCTGTAAATTGTTTTAAATGTTAGTAAAACTAAAATATTCACACGATTTCAATTGTACACATGTAGAATATATAATAAACTATACCTGCACAAATATATAAAATTAATTGCTTACCCCCCTCATTTTAAATATTTCTAAAAAAATATCTTTAAAGGTATGCTCTCAATTGAATAACTCCTGTTCTATAGTTATTTAGTAAATATTGGTATCTGCTTATTTAGTTGTCATTTGTATTTTGTCTTGACAAAAAATCTTGTGATTTGCCAATTCTTATGAAGTTAAATTTGGTTAGACTTTTTTTCCCTTCCCCTTCACTACAATTGATCCTCCTAAGTGCTGTAAGTAACCTGTTAGGCATAAAATAAAGTTTCTTTTCTCTTTCAAATGAATGATTGAAGCCTTGGCTGGTGATTAGATTTAGGTTTGGCCTGAAATCAGTCAGCCTTTGTTGTAACACCACATTTGTAAGTCTAGAGTGCTAAAGGTCATTATCTTAGCATAGGTCTCCGTCTCTAGGTAAGCAGTGAGTGAAAATGTTTGTTGTTAAACATTTTTCACCATCAAAGGAAATTCTTTTTCTTAAATTACAATATAAGAGAAGTAATGTTACAATCTTGAAGGAATGATAAAAAAAATGTCCCACTCCTAACATGCATTGCATATAATAGTTTTCCAACTAATGCTATTTCAAAAGAGCTTGCAGATCATAATGCAACTTTCATGGATTAGAAGTAGGTTGCAGATAATTTTAGAAGTGCAAAAATTATGCTGCAAAAAAGAAAATGAAAACCCCAATGAACATGTAAGATCACTTAAACTGTGCTAAATATGGAAATATAGTGCAGACAAATTCCTGTCATATTTTATAAGATTAATAGAACTTGAGACCAGTGATGGATGTCTAAAGTGATTCTCTTTTGTATAAATTAGAAAGCCAACACTGCAAGGTTTATATTGAGTTTTTATTGATATGAACACTAATCTTCAGCCATAATATAGGACTACCTTTTAAAGATTTGGTTGTTAGATATATTACTCCATCTCATAAATTGACAACTTATGGAAGAATGGTTGTACAAAACAAATTATAAACCTTTTAGCAATGTTAACGTTGATCAAAATCTTAAATTCAATGTTTAGCAAAGTTTAAAATGTATTAAAAACAATTTTGTTTTCTAAGGTTTCAGGTATAGGGCTTACATATAAGCATAACTTTCATAACCTAATTTTTATTATCTATTGATGTATTACATGGGAAAGAAGGCTACTTTTCAGGTTTTTAGTGGTGGTAATTTCTCGGTACTAATTTAATATTTACCCGATACTTGTAAACAGGTTTGGATAACTTTTGGTTTGTGACAGTTCCAAAATCAGACAGTATAAAAAAACACTTAATTATATATAATATATAAAGTATGTCTAATAAATTAATGGAATTCTTGGACTTGTATTTGAGAAGTCTGGAGAGATTCAAACAGTATTTTCCAACTATACTGTTAAAATAACAATTTTTAAACAATTGTTGCTTATTAAGGTTTATGCAAAAAGGTTGGGTTATTTAATGAGTAACTAATTATATCAGAACTATTGTCTTTTTCGTTATTTCTTGGCATGACTTTGTAATGATTTTTTAAGTGAACAAAAAAGTGGGACATTCCTTATTTTAAATTCTTCTGATACTAATTCTGAGCAATCCTCTATTTAAATCAACCAGTTAAAATCTCATGTTACTTGCTGCTGTTTTTTTTTGGGGGGTGGGCATTCATTGTGGTGTTGATTATTAAAAAATGCAATGTACTCAAAGTAAAACAGTTACTTGTTAGAGTTTTTTATATATATATCTCTAACAAGTAACTGTTTTACTTTCTTGAGTAAACAAAAAATCATTCTATGACTATTCAATTTGGTTAGACAAAACATTGACTTTGAATTCCAGTTTGCTTTCTGTTTTTTTTTCTCAAAAACTAACAAGAAGGCTGATCAACTGCCTATTGTAATTAAATTATAGATACTTGAAATTTTTATTTCCTTTTTTGGAAAGGATTTAATGTTCTTAGAATTAATAATTTTGCTTTGTACATAGAGAATTGTTTATAGTGAATTCTTAAACTATTAACATATAAATCTAGAAGGTTATTGCAAGTGAATACAAATATTATACACTTAATAAAATTCTCAAACATTATTTATCTGCAATCCACATATGGATGCAGTCTTTCTGTATTTAATTCTAAAACTACAGTGGAATTTTATACAGACTTATTCGTTTTTGATGTGTATTTGTTTTAACATATCTTCAGGTTTGAAAGTTGTATATTTTTTGTGTAGAATTTAATAAAGATGTAGTTTGGTAGCCAAATCTCTATAGGTTAAAAACAATCATGTTATACAAATCATCTTTTCTGTTGCATTTATTCCAGAAGTCTTGATAAAATTGTTAATGAGGATCCTAAAAAAACTTGGTAAACTCACATTAAATGGGTTGCCTAAGAATGTTAACCCAGATAATTTAACTGCAAGAAATCTATTTAGTTATATTTCCTTTTCAATTATAACTGCATCATAAACTATTCTGTAATATCTGTATATACATTAGGTGCCTTGATAAACCTTACAGATACCAGACCATTTATCTGGTTTCCAGAAAACCAGCTATTTTTGAAACTGGCGGGCTTTGTGGTAGTTTGCTGCTCAGCAGCTTAATTAAAAACCAAAGTATATAAAACAACAGAATCTGCGGGACATGTTTGCAGAGATCAGTAACTTTCAAGTGAAGTTCAGCCTGAGCCTCTATTTGACCTCCAATACCTGTGCTGCTTCTCACCTGCACCTGTCACCCCAGATGTTGAATTGTCTTATGAAGATTAGTGGATTAATATTGATTAAACAGACTGTTTTTGAAGTGGATAAATTTGTATATGTTAAGTTTCATTATTTACCTTTCATGGTATATATTATATTCTATATTCTAAGAATTTTAATTGGATTAATAAAGATCAAACAGACCCTGCTTTAAGAGTGGATTAATTTGTATCTGTTAAATACAATTTCATTGTTTATTTTATACTCCAAGTATATATTTAAGTCTTGGTCCAGAAAACCTGAAAATCCAGAAATCCAGGTCTCTTCTGGTCTTGAGCTTGCCAGATAAATGGTCCTGTACCTGTAATGATAATAGACTAATGGATTTTGTCTGATTATTCTAATGAGTCACCCTGCTTCTACTTAACATGGGGGTGTAATGAGTAAATAAGTTTTGATGAGGACGTACTCTTTCCAGCTGTCAGATCTGATCTGCTTGCTCAATTTCATCGCCTGCTACTTTCTCATTCAACAATTTTCTACATTTTGCACTCTTCAAGCAAAGAATAATTTCTCTTCACAAACTAGTTTATATCTTTCAAGTAGATAAGTGATTTAACTTTAAAGAAATTTTAAAAAATTATGGCTATTGTTTCTTACAAAACATTATGCGTGTATCCTCTTGGTCATTCTTTGTTGCCAGTTGGTAAAATATTTTAGTGATTTAAATTTATTCAATTTACATAAGTCTCTTAATACATTTAGGAAATATTCAACAAATGTTGATAATTTTTATTATGTTCAATAAAATCTTCTGCCTTACAGAGATAAATCTAAGCAAAATGAATTTAAGTTATATAACCATCTAAGTTTTAAAACAATTGCATGTAAAATTAAAAGGTAGATTTAATAAACTGGTAATTTGTGGAAGCCATATTTGATACAACTGTTTTTAATTTAGTATTTGCTTCATTCAATCCCAAATACATTCCACAGTATATTTTGTACATTAGCATACGGTTGAATAGAATTAAGAAAACTGGAGAGTAAAAATTTGGTCAGGATATAGGTATATAATTATGCATTGTTGGTAAAACGTCAAAATACTGGCTATCTAAGCAAATAGTATTTGACCAAAGTTTACACACACATGAAAAACTATAAGAATGTTAATAACTTGCAGGAGTAAATTTGTATATCTTGCAAATTACAAAGGATCTACTAGGACTCTTTGACTAAGCATTCTGTAGCCTTGATGTTAGCTGTAAGTTGACTAGATTGTATTGTAAACTAGTAGCAATGCTGTTGTGAGTTAACAACTAAAGATGCTTATATGATAGTTTGATAGTGGTCTTTTGGCCTTTGTTTCTTAATCATTTAGACCAGTGGTCACCAACCACTAGGCCTCTAATTGGTACCGGGTGCAAAGCATGTGCTACCGGGCCACGTGGAAATATGATTTAGTGATATTTCTTTATAAACTAAAAAAAAAATCATTTCCTTGGATATTACATTTTTAAGATACACTCAATTTTGTTTCTAAAGGGGTTTATTAATCACTTATGAGTGACTTATAGTTAACTTATCACCCATATTCCAGTCATGATTAACATACATCCCTGCAGTGCCAAAAAAGGTTTGAGGCCCCTGCTTTAGCGCTTATATGAAAGTATATTGTTTTTACACTGGTTTATAAAGCAAAACTAAAATGGTTTGAGTATGAGATTTGAAATAGTTTATGCAGGACAAACCATATACCCACCTGACACAGCACACATCTCGGTTGCTTTTGCCAGGTTCCCTCTGCTATTGCTGCAGACATCAAGGTGTATGCCTGGCCCTACTCCGCTTATTTCAATGGGAAGGTACTGTCTAGGAGACTGATTCCCAGTCATCAGACTTCCAATTATTTATGGCTAGTTGGTTGAACTATTGTGGGAGAGCTGCTTTTATTTTAATAAGATCAATTTCTCTGTCTACATTTCTTTTATTTTTTTTAAGAATTTTTTTAAGAATTATCTTTTCATTAAAAAAGCTTTAACATTCATTAGTTTTAACACTTCAAATTACATGACTAATATTTAGGGTTTATACTGTATTGTACAGTATTCAAATAAGTACAAAACCTTTACACCATTGTTAGTCTACTTTAATTATGCCTCTTGATATGGACCCCCACTCTTTTTTTCTTTTTCTTTCCAAGATTTGATAAAGATTAGGTATTATAAAGTAGGATTTTAATAGGATTGAAAACTAAAATGAAGATTATTAGGAAACTCAGCTTTACTTTAATTGTTAAGCTGGTCACACTTAATCTTCATTAACCTATGATACCTCAGAATCCATTCAAAATGCAAATTTGATAATTAACTTTTATAGTTATAATCAGAGTAATAAAATATTTAAAAAGGTTTAAATGAATTCAGATAAAATCTTAAATGTTTTTTGTTTTTTTTGTAAATCTTAATATCTGGTTTTTCAATTTAAAGTATTTAATAAAAAGAAAGAACAAAACTTTATTCCACATTGCAAGCAATAATAACCAGGAAAAAACTCCTCTCCAAGGTGTTTTGCTTGTGGGATATAACACAAAACAATGTAGACATCTGCCGCATGAAAAAAAACTCCAACCAATTTAAGCTGAAGCTACTTTAATGAGATGTTCTCTTGAATTTTCTGCACAAGCTTCCCAATCCGAGGTTCTAAGATAGGTAGCAACAAAAGTAAAAAAAAAAGATTCATGAACTCTGGAATAAAATTTGTCGAGTAAAACTTGTAAATGGTGTGGCTTGTCAAGATAATAAAAATAAAAAAAAGAATCTGGCAACTTTGTGGCCCACTCAATGGGAAACCCTGTTTTAGTCCAACATTAAAGAAAACTGTTTACAAATTATCATTATATAACAAAATGAATAATCTTGGCAGAATTCATGCCATTACATCAAGAGGCACAATTAATAAACCTATATTTTGTATGCATTTACAGTATACTCTTTCAACCTGAAAGGTAAGGCTTGATTACAGGCCTTCCCCAATATAAGTGGGTGATTCCCAACGTTTTTACCTATTACACAGAAAACTGCGAATAAAAGCAGAATTTTCATTTGAACCCGTTATTGTACCTCGCTGTAAGCCTAGTTGAGGACAAGGGTGACACAAGTCCCACCCCACTAAGAAATGTATTTGACTTATGCCAGCTAACCAACTGCATTTCAGTAGTTAACAAAACTTTTAATTAATTTTTCCCCCTTTCCCCTCTTGAGTTCAGATACAGCGTATCAGCTTACTGGGTTGAAAGGGTTTGGTTAAGTCAGTGATTCCCAAAGGGGGCAAAAAATACAATTCGATATATCCTACGCATAGTTATGTCTGTAAAGCTGATTTTATAGAGTTGTTTGAAGTTCAAATATTTTCTGATTTTTAGGAATTCTATTAAATAATTCAATCACAACTAAATCAACATAGATTCATTGTGAAGCAATCAATTATTTTTATATTAATTAATAAAGTTAGGATACAACTTTATATTTGATTATAAAATTAATGTCTGGGATGGTTAATTGAGTAGAATTCTAAGATCATTGTTTTTGTATCTGGCCTATAGGATAACCCTATGGGGGGGGGGTGCTCTAAGTGTTGTCTTATCTACCGAAATATATGGCAAATGTTCAAATTTTGACACTCCCAATGCTTAAAAATCTAACAAGTAAAATGAAACTCATAAGAAATTGTAAAGAATTCGGTTGCATTTTACTATTGCTTTCATTTTCTCTAGGACACAACCAGTATTCATTTATTCATGTTTATTTTGCTCTCAACATGTAACTGGTTGCATCCCACAATTTTCTGTACTGCGCTGATACCTGTAAGAGGGCGAAATGCATATCTTAATAGATTTTGAGATGTAACACGTTTTCTCAATGTTTAATTTCCAATTCATTTTTATACCAGCCTATGTCGATGGGGTGTATAAATCTATCCCCAAAGATAGAAGCAAAGACACTACAACAACCGCCACTATAAGTATTACTAAAGTGGTAGCAGTAGTTGGTTATTTGTGTATTTTCATACTGACTTATGGCTAGAGATGTTGTGGTCTTGACTGTTTGCATATTTTCATACTGGCCCAAGGTCAGAATTGCTGTAAATGCAGAAAGCTTGTGGTTGCAGCTACAATAACAAAGGCGACTGTTGCCAAGTCAGCAAGAATAATTAATTGCCAAAATGAGATACAACTATCAAACCTGCATTTTCTTAACAAAACTTACCATATTTCGTTGAATGTTAAAACCGTAACACTACCTAATACATAATGTTCTAAAATCCCAAGAATTCCTCATGATAGAAGCAAAGACAGTACAACAACCATTTCATCCATTAATATATGATCATATATGGATTCACTTCTGAATTGGATAAGGAAGAGTTGACACGGTCATCATCATCAGGCCACATAAGTCATCTTCCTCACTATTCATTGAATTTGATTTTATGACACTTTCTACATTAACTGATTCCCATTATTTTATTACAAAGTTACACAAAATGTCAGTTGAGGCAGCACGTATATTTGGTATGTGGTAAAAGTTCACATTTTATACTCGACACTTTTGCAGATATTGTTTTTAGGCATCAGGTGTCTACTTAGAGGCTGGCATATACAGTAGTTGGTGTAGTAAGGACGTAACAGAATATCAATTTCATATATGCTACCATTTTTGACTAGTATGCTTCTAAATCTCACTAAACATTCAGTAATATTTTAAATAGTTTTAAATCAGCAGTCACTGATGAAACTCAATTTCAAATATGAGTATTTTTACTATTAGCATGAAAAATATGCCACTTTTGAAATCTTTACAAGTATTTCAGCGCTAAATATTAGGAAAAAAAATTTAACTTGGTTTACTTGCATCACAAATATAATCCACTTAATAGCCTACAGTGAAATCCTATTTTACTCAAACATGTTAGTAAACTAAGATTTACTTTTTTAATTGCCATGTGCCAAAAAATGTATTTTTTCTATCTTAATTTTCCCTAAAAAAATCTTTATAGATTTCTACTTATGATTGTTTTAAACATTTAACTTCAAACCAAGAAACCTATGCATTGCCTCCTTTTCAGTTTTAACTTGCCATCTTTTTTATTAATTTTTTTTTTTTTACCCCTATTTTCTTTCAGGCCATTACGATGGCTGTGAACGTGTACAGCACAAATGCAACTGCAGGAGACCTCAGCAGACATGAAATTCTTGCCTGGGTGAACACTAGTTTGGCCCTGGACTATACAAAAATTGAGGAACTGTGTTCAGGTAGGAATCATTTATATTTTTCATAAACTAATTGTTGTACTCTACCTCCTTTTCAATTCCAGTTTTATGTTGAGATAATTTTCAATTCTTTAGAAATTAAGATAAATTCGTCCTGGCTCACCGGTTATGAAAGTCATTACAAAAGGGACAAAAAAAGATTGTACCAGTGTTATCTTAATTGTCAGATTTGTGAGCAGTGGTAAAAAGACAATCTTTGGGGAAACCTAATTATTATTAGTTTGCTATTACATTCCTAACATGTCTTCTGATTAATTAAAAGAAAGCCGTGTTCTGGTTCTTGGCTTTGCTTTTCTCTTAGGATTTTATCAGTAAATACTTTAAGGGTGATTGCAGAGAAGAATTGCTTCAAGTAGAATGTCTTTTGCTTTTTAAAATTTTTTTTAGGGGGGTATTTTATCGCTTTGGTCTGTGGCATGTTTTGTTACTTCTAAGCTGTGCGCGCGCACACGTTTTGCAACCAGTACACAAAGGAAATTAATGTGTGCACAAAAGATTTCAAATTCTGTAAATAGCTTACTGAGTTTTTATTGAAATAATGTTAAGTTAAAGATGGAAGTAAAAGTGCCTGTGAACAAATGTATCTTCCGGCCTCTTGTATGTCCTGTTGTGATCAGTGTTTTTAAGAAATATGTAGATTACTTGCTGAGTGAACATTTCTACATGTATATGTAAAGCTATTAAATATCACAATACCAAAAAAAATCCACCCATTCACTGTTAGAGCATTAAGTTTTATGTTATTAATACATAGTTTATTGAAGAGGAAAGGGTTCATAAAAACTTTATGAAAGTTAATTAGTCATAAGCAGTACTGACAACTTTTTAAAAATTAGTGAGTTTAATTTAGAAGCATTTCTCAAATTTCAGTAAGATTGAAGTACTTGGCCAATTGATTTCAGTTGTTAGTAAAATAAATTGTCTATCTTGTAAAATATGTCTAGAGCAATTCCAAGAAATGAAGGTTGTTGTTTACTCATTTAGCATTTAAATAATTAATTTGCTATGATCTCAATTGTTTACGCCTCTGATTCACAGCTAAAATGTTTTAAAGTTCTTATATTTTATTGCATTTTTTGTGTATGTGTTTTATAACTTGTTCATTGTTTTTGCTATTCAATTTTTATATTTTAGGTGCCGCTTATACTCAATTCATGGATATTCTTTTTCAAGGTAGGAGCCCTTTTTCTTCATTATTGTAATATCCAGTATTTTAAAAATCAATAACAGTCAGTCTAGTCTTACTGCATTGTAAAAATGGACGAATGATTGTTGTTGCCACATGCCAACTGTTGCTATACACA
>VCCN01003735.1:1017299-1031096 GCA_006491835.1 Architeuthis dux
GATAAAATGTAATTCATTGCTGCTGCTATTGATACTATAAGTGTGAGACACAGCTCTTTATATATGTTTGATATTTCGAAGTTTTAACCTAATTCTTTACATTGTTGTTAGTCTGATGATTTACCTACTATTTTCTTAACAGGTTGTTCCAGTAGAAAGACTGGTGAAGGGTAAATTTCAAGATAATTTTGAATTCGTCCAGTGGTTTAAAAAATTCTTTGAGGCCAACTATGATGGACATGAGTATGATGCTGTGACGGCCCGGCAGATGGCAGGGATTTCAACCACCTCAGCCAAGCCGATTGCTGCAAATAAAACTGCACCTCCTCCCAGGTCAACTGCAAGTATGACTAAGACAACAACAAGGCAGGGTAAGTCTAGGCAACTAGGTACACACTTGAAGGTACAAAGGTGCCACTTGTTTCTAAATATATTCTCTGGTAGCGATGAAGGAAAACAATATATCCAGTTTGATAAGTTGGAAGTAACTTTCATAACAAATGAAAGATTTTGAAAAAAAACGGATAACAGATGAAAAATTTAGATTTTTAAATTGTAAATTTAAATAAAAAATTTAAAACCGTTTGAAATAACAGTTAACAAATGAAAATCTTTGAAGAAATCTGTGCCAATTTTTTCTAAATATCTCTGGTAGAGACAGGAAAACAATATACCCAGTTTGTAGGTCTATTTAAAAGATGTTTGTTCACAATGTTGAGTGAAAAATTTTCAATGCACAAGGAAGTTATTATTTATTACAAGATGATCAGTATTATCAATGTGCTATTGTTAGTACAGTATCTCCTGGAACTAGCCAGTACTAAAACTGTGTAGAGGAGCTTTATTTTTGCCCTGTGTAATACTTTGCTGTTTCATTAGTTTCTGGTCATCACTGTCACTCTTAGTTTCTGGTCATCACTGTCATATACAGACAATGTAATCTTCAGTAAAGCACCACTCAGATACATCACAAATGAGCTTCTGCAGCAACTCTACTTTCTGATGTATGGATAATGAGACGTTTCAACTTCTGCTTCTCACTGTTGCCAATAAGAGTAAGGCTCTTTTTTACAGTCACAAAATGACAAATCAATAAAAATAAAATTTAAAAAAATTTAATCTCAGTGAGCATCAGACATGTCTGGCTGGTAGGAGTGCTGAGAAACAACTGACTCAACAGTGGGTCATGTTTTGGACATGTTAGGTCATGTTTTGGCAGACAACTTCCACTAAAGAGATTGTATACCTGTATTAGTATATTTCTTTGACTTCTTTTCCTCTGGGGCATGGAATACGCTGACTGCATGCCCTGCAGAACTCTCCTTTCCCCCCCCCCCAACAGGCGCCACCAAAGTCACAAGACTCTAATTTAAAAAAAATAATAACCGTTTACCAAAGTCGCAAGACATTATTTTGGGGATTATAAACTGATTTTGGCATTAAATGACCTATCAAAGGTTGATATGCCGCTAAACAAATCAATCTCATTCTTTTCCTCTTTCCATTTCAACCTATTATTGTAGTCGCACATGCAGATATTAATGTAAAGTTGCTTTTCATAAAGCTAAACTGTTTAAATCCAATAACCTTATGTTCCTGCTGATAAACTTAGTTTGATGCATAGTGTTTACTTAGCCACCTACAGTATTGGGTCACCCTAGTCCTCACTGATGGAACATTATCATAATTTGTGGCAGATAGCAAAAGTTAATGTTTATTTGAATAAATAAGTTAAGAATGTGAGAGACGTGTTGGATTTACTAAAATGAATAAAAATTCTTTTGGTCCTATTTTACTTTGAAATGAAATGTTCTGCTCCTCTGTATACATATACAATATTGGAAAGTATATACACTGAACATGATATAAATATATAAAACGTATATATTTTATGAAATTATTTAACATATTAACAGGTTAATTAGTTCAGGTCTAATTAAGATCTGACTCCTGAAAAATCTCTAAACCGTTATAAGTTTGTTTACTTCTAAATGTGGATAAGTAATTGTAGTTGTAATTTTAAAGTAGTCCAGTTCTGATACTATGCTGATCTTTCCGTTGGTCAGGCAGAAGCATAAGGTGGTGGAGAAAGTATAAAGTCTGCTGAGCAAAGATTACTTCTCTTTTTCTTTCTCTCTTCCTAGTAAAAGGAATAATCAACAATATGACAATTTGCATGCGAAAGGAAATGAGTAAGAAATGCAATTCATAACAAGAGAAAATTTATTATTGTAAAAATGTTACAATTTCTGGTGAGGTGGTTGCTATTATGAAAGGGTCCAAAGAAAAAAATATTGTGCATTTTTTTTTTTTTCTCTCCATTTTTATTTAAAAAGAAATTATGACTTGGGTTTTGTCCATTTTATCAGATATTTAGCTTAACGGGGACCTTTTAACGACAGTTCACTGTATATCCATCTCTAATGTTTCTTGTGTTTTTATTTCTTAGCACCTCCTTCTAAAACGCCTACCCGTCAGCAGGCCCGTCCGGCGGTAAATAACCAGATGGGAGACAATCAAAAAGTGGACGATCTTAGAAAACAGGTAGGCAATCCATGTGTTTTTACTCACCTAGCACCCTTTGCTATCTTTTAGGATGGAAGATTATATTCCTGTCTTTCCCATGAAAAGTAGTACAAAATAATATAAAAGATTATTTTGCTACCACTTGTGGTGTATTGATAGTTACATGAAATATGTCTAATTTACATCTTCATTCAATGAAGTCATGATTTGTAGATATGTTGAATTTAAAAAGTATAAGTGTAGAATATGCACTTTTTGTCCCCCTTTCTGTGAGTTTAGCTATTCCCATAATGCAAGTTAATTAAATGATGTCAAAAGCTGTGTAAAGTAAAGGTCCGAGGCTGGTTTTTGTTACAACACTGTACTTATTTTCTTTTATAATGAATTTTTAATGAAGAGTTAATGTTTCTGACTATAACCAGTGAGGTTGGATTAAAATTACTTTTGCTGAATTATAAAGTAATTTTTTGTAGGATTGCTAATATGGTAGTATATAAAAATCCAGAGGAACTCCATTTAACCAAACTCCTGAGGTTCAATCAGTTTTTCAATCTACTCTAAGAGTAGCTATCTATTTATTTCAATATGTAGAAATATCCAAATGGAAAAAAAGCAGAGAGAACCCATTTCTAAAAATATCTTTTCTTCAGTCTAAATACATAATTTCATGAAAAATTGTTATTAGTTGTAAAAGATGTAAACAATGCAATTATCTGGTATTCCACCTGAAGAAGGCCGAAGTATGGATCGGCTGAGATATCGTGTTTACAACACAAACAACAAGGAGTTCAATCGTCCGAAGAACTATTTGAAAGAGTAACATATATCAAACATTTGTCACCAGATAATTGCATTCAGTTTACATCTTTTATTTCTTTTACGCCGAGTGTGATGGGGTAAACAGAAGTTTTTTAATTTCAACGGGGATATTACACCTGAAGAATGGATTGGCCGAAACGTGTTAACACAAACAAGGAGTTCAATTGTCCAAAGAACTATTTGAATGTTAATAACCCTTCTCATAACTAGAAAATATGTTACTCCGTTTAGCACCCACTCAGTTTTTCTTTTTTGTTAAGGTTTTTGACCCCATCTAGGTCAAGGTTGTAATAATCCCACTGTTGGTTTTATATATAAATCTTTTCTGCTATTTCATTGCAGGTGGATGAAATGAAAATCACAGTTGATGGTTTGGAGAAAGAGAGAGACTTTTATTTTGGAAAATTAAGGACAATTGAAATTCTGTGCCAGGATCATGAAGATAACACTGTGGTGAAAGAAATAATGGATATATTATATGCAACTGAGGTAAATGATTGCTTATCACTTTCCTTTCAAACAACCTTTGAAGAGTTTTTCTCAAGTAAAAATGGATTTTCATCCCTTACAGTTGCAGGCATATTTTTTGATTTGCTCACTTTTGTTTCGGCTTTCAAATTTTGTCACCCAGCTGCTTTTTGATCACTTGCTCCCACCCCTCATCTTTGCACCTTTTTTTTTTTTCTCTTTTTTTACGATGCTGTTCTAGCATGCAGCCTATTTAAATTTTCACTTGATACTTTGAGTCCCAAATAGATTTTATTTACTTGGAACATGTCCGGCTAAGGCCATTTATTCTAGAAAATTAAATTAGTTCTGAATTTAAAAAAAATTCCTTCTACTCTTAAAAGCTTTCTAAAAAGTTTACTTATATTCCAGCATTTTATTGTATCAACTAGTTATTATCTGTGAAAAAAATTGTTATATATTTTAAAAAAAAAAAAAAAATTTTTCTTTTTTAAATATATTCAATTTTATTTCACTTTTATGTATTACAGAGAAAGAAACAAACAGAAAATGTACACTTACTTACATGAATAGATTGTTGTATAGTTGTGTAAGCTCATATAATTGTAAATCTTTGTTAGTACACTGCAGAAATGGAAAGCTTTAATAATTTACTTCAAACCTGATCTCGATCTATCCAACTCCAATCTATTGTAGCCGTTCTTATACACCACACCATATTCCATTGGTAGTGAAAGGTGTTAGCCCCTATATTACCTAGCATACAGTTGAATCTATAGTTACGGCTGGAAAAAAAAACAAACGGTCTCATTGTTTATTATAGATAGATTAGCAAAATCAATTGTTAAAACTTATTTCAAGTCTAATGTTTTACTTTATTTACTAACTTCATTTTAGTCATGGTCCAATGTTTTTTCGTTTTTGTTTTTTTTTTTTGTTTTTTTTTTCTATTAGACTTAAGTTTCTAACTTTGATAAACTTTATGTAAGTTTTACCTTTTTGTCCCCACATAAGATGTTTTCAAAGATGACCGCTTTGCTTTTGCTTTTTTTTTTTTTTTTTTTTTTTTTTTTTTTTTTTTTTTCAGCTTCAACAAATTTTCGACTTGTTACTTTTCACTATTCTTTCTTACTTGTAATTTCATTGATATTTTTTAATGCATTCTTTTTAGATTTTCAACAGCATCATTGAAAAATATTCTTACAGCCAGAATTGAAATGTATCAATTTTTTTTTCTCTTCTAGTTAATTTTCATTTTTCAGCTCCTAAAACTTTTCATGACCTCTTACTTACTTTTTCAAAACTTGAATACATTTTGACGCTGTTAAGAAATTCAATATTGCTTCATTGTGCCTTTTTTTTTTCTCCTGTAGACTCCTTGTGGAGCATAGGGCCGCATTGCAGTTTCAGTAGCAAGTAGGTTTTTACGGGATGGAGTTGATATCCCCACGCCCAACGTGGACTGCCCTGCTATTTAACCATAGAGGGAGAAATGGATTCATGCTTTTCCTACGGGCATTAGTGCAAAGTAAATGTCTTGGCTCAAACTCGGTTTGCCGGTAACATCTATGCCACTTCATGCCATTACTATATGTATAAAAAGCAATTTTATTCTTTTATGGTCTAAAAATAAAAGTTTAAGATACTACTTTAGTGTTAGTAGAGATAACTTAAAAGTAGGTAATAGCAGCTTTGAGCTCAAAGTCTAATTGGATACTTTTCTAATTTCTTGTAAATGTGAAGTTATAGCTGTTTTGCGTGCAATCTGTGAGTTGCATTTTATCACAGTATAATCTACTGCCTAGAATGTTCAATTGGAAGGGCTTGTTGGATCTTTCAGTTTATCATTGGTGTCTATATTGTGGATAGTTAATGCCCAGCATCTCAGTTGTTACAATTCTGAAGGAATATTTTAATCTTTGGTCCTAGATTCATTAACTGTAAATTGCTTGATTGGAGATTTTTTTTTTTTTTTTTTTTTTCATTTATTTTAAGTTGAAAGTACCAGGTAGTAACTAATGTTGCATTATAAAGACTAAATTGTTATCCTTAGTTTACAGAATGTCTTTTGAAAGACATCTGACTACAATTGAAGAAGTGTTTGTGTGTGCTACGTGATTACTCAACATCTGGCCATTATATGAAGTTGACAATTATCAGATATATTAGTCAGCGTGCAGTGTTGAGTTTGAAGTTTTTTTTTTGGATCAGCGGTTTTCGAGAAATCTAATAAAATGAATAATACATTAAAGGTTAATAGATCCTTCATAGTTTCATTAATTATCTCCCTTGACTTCCGGTTTTTAGAATTATCTAAATTCGCACCATAGTTTTGTACAACAGACAGGAAATTATTTTACATGACACTTATAGCAGGCTGCTCTACACGCCATAAAGTCTGGTCCGTTCTAAACATGCACCTTTGGAAAGTAACACAATTCAAGGGTGCTGATTCCGAATCTGCTGTATAACATTCTTGATTTTCTGTCATTATTACAGGACAGCTCATTAAAAGTCGGTGCTTAAATTGTATTTTTATGTTAAAACATATGCATTCCATGCCTGATTGGATAACGGACCCTCAAACATAGACTGTATCAAATCAAATAAACATTTGTTTATTGAATGGAAAGACAAAAAGATAATTCTTTTAAAAGTTTATTTTACCTCTGCCAAAGTTAGAATAGATATATGTATTCACTCATATCTGTCCTTCTGTTCCCACAATATCGCCAAACGTTTTCGATGAATTTCAATGACATTGTGGGCTCTAAAAGAAGTGATTAAATTTTAGGGCGAATCCAAAAATTTCATTCTCCCCTGCATCGTAACTATATATCTCTAAAAGTTTGCAATGAAATTTTCTGGATGGGTGGGCAATGGGTTCTGGAAGTAGTGATTGGATTTTGAGGTGAATCCAGGAATTTTTCAGTTACCTCCCCTGCATCGTCCACAATATCTCCAAGTGTTCTCAATATGTTGAAATGGAATTTTCTGGAAGGATAGGCAAGGAAGAATTGGTTAAATTTTGTAGTGGATCGCGGAATCTTTTTTCTTTTTCTTTTTTTCTTCCCCCCCCATATTTTTCATGCATTTATGTATTCACTCGTGTTTGTCCATGCAATATCTTCAAAAGTTTTCAATGGGTAGGCCAAGGCTAAGGAAGAATTGATTAAATTTTGTGGCGGATTCAATTATTTACATTTACCTCCCCTGCATCCTAACTATTTGTGAACTGATTTTCATTCAATTTAATGACAATGGAGTTGGCAGGGGTTTGCGATCTCTGGGTGCTTTCTAGTTTTTTGTGCTATTGTTCTTTGTTGTGTCCATCTAGGAACTGTGGCATGAGGATCTCCCACATGGCTTGAAAGGTAATTTCTCATTGTATTTCTTAGCTAGCAAATCACTAGCTATCCTTGATGGCTGGAATATTTGACCAACGACTTTCATGAAAGTCCAAGTCCAAGTCAAAGGAACAAAAACAAATTGATCTTGTGACCATTTCAACTCCATCGATTTTGAGTAAGCTGTTCATCTACAGTTAAAACATGTTTTTGACCCAATTTACTCTTTTGACAACTGTATTCATAATTTCATATTCTTGAGCAGGACTCAGAACTATTGGCATATAGCCAATTGCTTACTTTCACTTACAATTTAATTAAAATGACTCCAACCAATCTTTCGATCATCTACGCTTCTCATAAAAATGTCATATCTTTGGATTCAGCTTGCACCTCATGCATATTGGGTTCCTCATTATCTGTTTACAGGTCTGCTGAACAGCTTAATTCAAATTTTGGTTCTGCGGCCCTCATGTTTCACTGATGGGATACTTCTAGTAACTGTATTGAGAAGAGGTTTTAGTTGATGGTTTAAGGGTTACCAATTTTGGATGATAGGTCCTGCTGCCAGTGTTGCATGAAATGTGTTCTTTCCATCAAGACCAGCGTCTAGTATATCTATATTATCTGTGGGGAAAATGTACAAACCTTCCTGGTGCCAAATTCTTAGGGAAAACTGGTCCAGTTTCATTGTCCAAGAAATTGAGTATAGCTTCAGCTAGTGTTGTATGAACGTTTGTGTGTCCAGCTTTATGGAAGACATTCACAAGTGTTTTGCAATGTCAGTATCTTTTGGGGTCCACGTTTTACCTTTTTGCTTGTATTAAAAACAAGATCTTGTTTTCATGTTCATTGTCAGTATGTTCATCTCCATCATTAATATATCCTCTCCACCAAACAATACCTTCAAGAACATGTATACACTGTCAGGTATGCATGAATGTGTTGCTTCACTTGTCACTTTGAAAGCTTTGTATTGTGGATGACCCACAATGTCTGAACCTCAGTTTTAGAGACACATGTATAAGAGATAGGAAAATGTCATCTCCTGGTTTGTAAACCTGAATTTAAAGGTGTTCCTTTTCAGTTTCTTGGGCTAAAAGGGCTGCCATGGGATAGTGTGTACATTCTTTTCGTACCAGAAATGTGCCCTTGTCTTGGTCACTGCATTCTATTTCTTTTTGAAGGATGTTCTACAAACTAATAAAGGACTGGGTCTCCTTGTGTTTCTGTACACAGAACAATATAGAAGAGCCATAGATCATCCAGGTGTAAAATATAACCCTTGCAGTGTTTCTCGAGTGAGAACATAGTTACGCCATTATCAGATTTCTCAGTGTCTTTTTCAGATATTTTTTTCGGATGCAATTAAATCACTGACGCCAGCCAAAAACACTCCTTAATTTATTATCATATCTTGATAACTCAATGTGTTTGTGTTAAAGGACTGGACTGAATGTAAGAAGTCATCAGTGTCATTTTGACAAAATAAACATTTTTCCCAAATCAGTTGCCTGTGGTTTGCTCCTGAGCTGTTTCTCTTTCCTTTTTTTTTTCATGATTGTTTTACTAGTGAATCAGTTCCAGGAATTCCAAATATCTTATCAATTGAATCGCTATTCTGTGTCTCTCCTGTGCATCCATTTTATCAGAATTCATGCCGTGGAAGGTACTGGACATAAGTTTTTCTTTTATTGGTTTGACATATTGGACACTTTTTTCCCAAGTTTCACCTATTGGTCTCTTCAGTGTTGTCAGGAGCTCCCAGTCTACACTATATAGCAACCACCACCAGCTACACAGTATAAAATCTTTGATTCCCATCTAGGGATATCAGTATTTATACACTAGCTGATTGCACTTTTCAATCAGACAAATGCCTCCAAAAAGATTTCTGCTTATCATACTAATTACATAGGGTATGCTGCTAATCCTACTGTAATTCATCAAATGTCTGTCCATCTGTGACTGCATAACTCGGGAACCATACAACATATCCCTGAAAATGTCTTTGTATACTAATAGGACCCCAGGCATGTTCTTAGCAAGTTTTCAAGAAATTACCCCATATAATATTGTGGGGTCTGCAAATGCGATTACACTGATACAAATGATCTGATTTCCATAGATCTATCTTTTGTGAAATCCCCCAGGATATTTTAATTGTGATCCATGAGTTCATGATGATGGTGATGATTTTTAAATAAGGTATGATTCAATAAATGCATAGTTCAACTCCATGATCTCTTATTGGGGCCAAAGGTCCCATTTAGGCCTTTTGCAGAAACTAGCTGAAAAACTTGCCCGTACTGCGGGTTTTCAGCTACTGTCTTTAATTTAATATTTGTTCAGAAGGGGGGGGGGAGATCCATCTTAAAATTTCATTGAATTAGTCAGATCTACATCAACCCACATAAAACGATGGCATCCATTTTGAATGAGCTGTCTTGGAAAAACCATTAAAACAAGAGTTGAATGTTATACAGCAGATTTGAAAGTGTAAGACTTCTCAAAAATGCTTTGAACTGTTTATAGAAGGGGCGGTTTTCATTTTTGGGTCTGACTTGTGTCAATTTAAGTGATTCCTCTTCATTATGGCAGTTTTTCTTTTAATCTCTTTCAGATGGATTCCACTTTACTTTTTTCTTTCCATAACTTAAATTGAACTTTTTCTTTTCTTTCTCAGGAGAATCTGATACAGTTGCTTGAGAAACATCAACACTTCAAAACCTTTGTCTCTTTGATATAGATTTGTATTTTAAGGCGTCTGAATATTTTAGAATTTGGGAGTAGGACTTAGTAGAAAATAAATCTTGATTGTATAAAGAAAAGAAAAATATGCAGTACTTTGTATTATTTTTTTATTTAAAAAAAAAAATATATTAGATTCTTATATTGTTGGAAAATAGTCATTTGAATTTACCGATTAAAAGATTACTTGTACTGTTCTTGAACTTCAAACCGACTCTTCCTTCTCTCTCTCAGGTCTCTCTCACTTGACAGTGACTACATAGTACTTCATGGCTCTTCTGTTTTCTCTCTTAGAGAAGTCCTCCCTATTCATCTTCTACCCGTCCCCTTTCTCTCTCATTATCATTGCTTTATTCCCTTTCCCATCATTATTATGATCTTGATAAATTCCCCTCCATTTATTTTTTAAATCAACTAAAAAGGCAATGACTGCATATAACCATCATTCTTATTAAACGTGGTACAAATTTGACTCTCTCATTGTCTTTAAAATTCTCTTTACGTTATAGCCAGCTCTACCTCAGGAAAATGAAGATCCCTCATGCATCTGATTATTTCGACCGTATGCTTAAAATAGAGCTTCTAGTTTAACAGCTATGCTGAATTGCATTTAAGACGATTATTTATATAGATATTTACTAAACTTAGCTTCACACAAGGCTAAATCTCAGTTAATTGTTGTTGCAATCTTCCCACTGTAGAGGGACTGCATTCAAAATCCTGGCCTTTGTGCTTGGCCACTGGCTCTAGTCGGAAATATGCAAAGATCTCAACCACCAAACAGGCCCTGAAGAGCTCTCTGTAATATTAACCCTTTAGTTTTTCCAGTTCATCTTCAGTAAGCTTTCTCCTGCATTCTTCAAGTTGATTTCCTGCTACTTTCATAATGATTTGGTGTCTAATTTTAAAATGTCACCGTGCCTGTGTTTCCTTTGGCATCTATTGTTTAATTAACATGCCTCTCAACCTTGATTCATTCCCAGAATTTTGAAAACACCAGCCAGTTTTCATTGTTGTAATTTTTAATTTAAGTATACTTAATCTTGGCATCCGTAATCTCTTCTAAGTTGTAAAGAAATTAAGTGTTTTTCTTTTGTGAAATCATGACTGATTTAGTGTTATTTTGCTAAAAATAGACTTTTGTCCAAAAATATATAAAACCCTACTCAGGAAATTACCAAACTGTAAAAGAGAGCTTACTTTTTTACTGACTTGTTTGTCTTCACACATTAAAGAACGACACGTGTGTTCCAATGTTCAATTAAAGGAAGCTTGTGATAGATATTTGATTACTTTCATCTTGAGTTTTTGTTTTGTTTCAGGAAAAAAGCAGGATCATATTAAGCCCTTTGTTTTTTCTTCTCTTGTCTCAATTATTTTATTAAAGTTTTGTTTGTTTTTTTTGTTTTTTTTTTCTTTGGTCTGGTCTAGTATTTGATTATCTATATTGAGTTTCTAATTGATAAAGCCTAATTTTAAAGCTAGGATCTGAAATAAGCTGATTTGTTTAGTTTTACTGGTGTCGAATCTTCTCGGGGCCCCTGTCAAGGTTGACAATGGGTGTAACAGCTTTTTACTGTTACTATTGCCTGGGCAGTAACCCACTTTCTTCTTCGTCGGCCATTGCGGCATGCCAGCAACAAGACATTATCATGGTATCTGGCAGTGGGGATTCATACAATTCTTAGGGGCCGTAGTGCAAAGTGAACACAAGCAACTTCAGCCAAAATTCAAACTGTTTGCCAATTCTATTTATGTCGATAACCATTATGCTACCTTGCTCCTCTATACACTGTATAGAAAATGCAACCACTTGTACATTTTTAGTTGATGTTTAAATTGACTTAGACTGTTTTTGTTATATATATAAGTATATTTATTTTCCTTTTTCTCATACAATGGACACATCTTATATATTTAATGTGTTATGAATTATCAATTGTGGGATTTTTATATCCCTTGGATGTGAGTAAGAAACTAATACTTACAAGTGTATAAAAGGTAGCAAAAGTTGCTTCAAATTTTTCAGTGTACAAGAAATGCTACTTAGTACTACTTGACCTATTAATGTGCTAAGAAATTTTGGATTAACTATTCAGTCACTTTGTTGATTGGAATTCATGACCAAACAATATCTAGCATTTAATCCAGAGCTTTCCAAACTGTTGTGACACTTTACTGTGTCGCTGATAATCTCTAGATTTGTCGCAAAATTAAGTATAATTTTGTAAATCTTTCAAAAGATACTTTTCCTAATTCAGTTGAACCACTGGGATGACATTATGTATTTGGCTTGGCTAACAAAACTTGCGTATGCAAAATATTATTTTTAAAGTGTCGCCAATGCTAAAAGTTTGGAAAGCTCTGTTTTAATCAGTAAAATCTTGTTACTCTGATGAATTTAACAAATATTTTCACTGTAAAATGTTTCCACTAATTTTTCAACTTGCTTATTCATTTATTAGTTAAATAATTAAAGAATGATCTTTTAATGAATTTTATGACCCGTTTTTGTTAGTTTCTTGCTCTGGTGTTTATTTTTAAACCTCATTTGTTGAAAAATAATTTCTCTCAAACTGTTGTAACATCTGAAAATCTCATCTACAACAAAAAATAAATCTAATTTTATTTTCTCACTTTTTTCTCTATCTCAATCAAAATTTCTTGCTGATGATGGATTTCAGTGTAAACTATCATGGCTGGCTGTTTTATCTAACTTGAGGGGTTGTGTTAAGAAGTGTCAACTGACTTGGTCATTGCCATTCTTGATTGCAACCTTTTCAAAAGGTTTGCATTGGTTTAGGTTTATTTTTTGTTGTTTACAAATCTAGCTTCATTGTTGGGTTAATTTCTTTCATTGGATTTGATATCATTATCTTTTAACTCTCACATTCTCTATATTCTACCACCTCCATCTCTAGTGACAACCTCATCTCTTCCTCCCACTAAGGAGAGAATCCATTCACCAATGGCTGAAGGCATCTGTGATGTATGAAAGATTTGTTTCACATTGTTTTTGCCACTCACTTTTTGTTTTTGTTTTTTTGTTTTTATCCCTGCCAGATGTCAGAGTAAATGGACCAAGATGTTATGAAGACAAAAATCAAATTGATAAGTATGCCACATTTTCTCCAGGGTGTGTTTCGGTGTGACATTGAAATTTTTTCCTTTTTTTTTTTTTCAAATTTTTTTTTCCCCTCCTTTTTTATAAAAAAAAAAAAAAAAAAAAAAAATAGACTAGTCTCCTAACAATGGGATAACTGCAATACACGTCTTCTCTCAGGATAACGCACTGAAACACTTTCGTATATTTTAGTCGCAAAATTTAAAAACCTATCTAGTTCTGTTTATTCCAAATTTTAAAACTGAAACCAAATTACAAGAGAAAGAATGTAAATTAGCTGTGCATCTAGTTATTTACTAAATTTAGTTAGTAAATAGTAGGGCCGCAATAGTAGGGCTCCCAGTACCTATTTCCACAGCAGGCACCCCTCCCTCTTTTTTTTTTTCTTTCTTTTTTTTTTTTTTTTTTTTTTTTTTGTTTGTGTGAATGTGATCATGTGTGATACTTTGGCAATCATTGAATAATCTTTTCACTATAATGAAGATGGCAATTTATGCAAATCAACAATTTCTTTTGAAGATAACTTGATAAATTTGATGAAAATGCTGGGATTAAAGACATTCAGATAAATTCACAAATGTCTCTTGATATGCTGATAGCCTTTTCATATCTTTTAATACTTAAGGCTCATCTTCATGCATAGGAACCAAAATCAAGCCAACACCTTTCTTTCTGTTAAGCTATTAAAAAAGAATTCCAATAGCTGCAGATAATTTCAGTCAATCGGCTTTTGTATTAGCTTGGTTACAATACTAAGTTTAC
>VCCN01003735.1:1077290-1095095 GCA_006491835.1 Architeuthis dux
CAAAAGATGTTGCTCACGTGATGGTTTCTATTGAGTGACTAAGCAGAAACATTTCTCTTTATTTTTTAAAAAGTAATCCAAAGATTTGAAAATACCCCCTTCAAGAAACTTGCGTGAAACAGCCTGTGCAATCTGACTGAAAATTAGTCAAAGTATCTTGATAGACACTCACATTGATTAACCATTACATAGCATAATTACTAGTAAACGCCCAACAACAAAATGGCTCTACTGACAGTCTATCAAAATAAAACAGAAGGAACTGTTACACATTTTCAATTGTCCCTAATCAGAATTTTTCATGCAACAACCACTAAAAATCAGTAAGAACAACACTCCAATTATCTTATATTTAACAAAAAAAAAAAAATGTATTTCTGCTTTAGAGCTGTGAAATAAAATTTTAAAAAAATAAAAACACATTCCAGTTAATATTTGTTAAAATGTTAAAGCCAAATATTTAGCAATTTAAAACAATGTACAAACAAGACTTTATTAAACAATCTTAAGAGTTAATATTAAAATAGATGTGTACATCATTAAACTCCACTTCATTTTATTGATCCATCTGCATTTAACAAATAATAACATAGTACAGAATTCCATTGCTAATAATTAGCCTAATTCGGATTCTTTTAATACAACAAAAGAGGGAAATGTGTTCTTCTGAATCAAAGATTCTAATTCCATCAAAAGTAACTATCATGGTCAATTCCTAGACCTTGAAACATTCAAAATCTTAAATCTAGCTGAAAAAATTTCATAAATCACTACTTCAGTAGTATTTTTTAATGTTTTGCACCGAGAACTCAAGGCTCTTACATACTTTCTTGAGCTGTGAGATATCACTTTCAGTTTCTATGCATGTTTTGAGGCACATGTAGTGCTAGTTTTGTAGCGATATAAAGCTTCAATATAAGTTTGCATTTTATCTAGTGATAGCGAGACAATTTAGTGCAATGAAAAGCAAAAATATTAGGGCTCTAAACATTTAAACCCACTGGGAAAGATTTTACTAGGTAGGAGCATACAGATTTTATGCAAAAGTAAATTCTGCATGTCATCTGTAAACATTAGGACAAAGATTGTTGTAAAATAGGTTTTTATAGTTATTAGACATAGAAAAAAGTTCTTATTTGCAAGTGCACGTATGCATATACATTCAGTGACAAGTGTGCTAATCTTACAAGCCATCAATAGTGAACTTATTCAATATAAACAGTGTACTTAATGTGGGCTTAGACAGAAATATTCACAATATCTAGATATGTTTATTTACATATAAAAACATCACGGCTTAGCTATTATAAAACCAAAGCTGTAGCCTGTATGGTAACCATAAACTAATATATTGATATCCGAGAACTTGCTTGTATTTATTTATTTAAAATAGATATGAATCTTTCTGCTTTTAACCATTTCAAAAAGAGGCTGTTTATTTTGCATTTTGTTGCTATTTTTTACACTATAATCATACCATCAGATTAAATCCTCTACAGAGTAACTATCATCCCAAATAAAATAAACATACTGTATTGCCGTCTTTTAAGAGAATGTGTCTCTTCAACATTTAAGCTTCATGAAACCATAATTCATATTTTGAATATTTAAACCCTTTGACAACAGTCCTTAAAGATCAAAACAAATTGAGAATACAGCCAAATTTCTAGAAAAACTTAAAAATCGGAGAAATTGACTAGATCATCATGTAATACTGACCATCTGTTATGCTATACAGCTGAAATTAGGCTCGAAGAAAATTAGTGTAGTAGACACATAAAATGGTTTTGGTTTTTTATTATAGTCTATGTGACTTTTAAAGTGGTCTTCAATCTTTAAAAATTATTCGTGATTTCTTATTGACTCCACAGAAATGTCAACAATTTCAAAAGATATTCACAATAGAAACGTTAAAGTTAAAACAACAAATCACCCATACTAAGATTTGTTTTATTACTTAGTCATAACACTCAGCTTCAGTTATTTTGACTATTTACCTAACGCCCTGAAAATTTATCATCAACACCATAATCAATGATTTCAGAAAAAGACAATTGTTTTTCTTCTAAATAATCGCCTCACTAATTTGATCGTAGGTCTGGTCCTATTTCGTAACGAAGTCTTTAAAATTTCACATTAATGGCTACTTTCGAATTAGTGCTCCCCTCTCCTTTTAAACAGTAATAGTTAAAGGTTAAGGTACACTCCTTCATCCCTGATGTCACTTTCTCAAGCCGAGGATATTGACATGTTTTCTTTCACACCAAGAAAAAAAGTCACAAACCACCGAAAATTCAATTTATAAATGGCAACCTTCGTCACGCAAGGGAGATAATTTTCTTTAGAGATCTGATATTTTTACTTGTTTATTTACCAACGGCCCCAATACGAAATGTGTTTAGTCTTAAATGAGTACGAGGGGATTTCTCTTAAAAGTAACCTAACCACTGAACCAATAATACTGTGTACACCAAACAGGTTTTTAATTATTAACATTGTAGCCAATTCGCATAAATACGATTATTATTAATGTCTCTGTAATTAAGTTGAAGATATCCACGTCCGTTCACATAATTAAGATGCCGGGAACTTCCTCGACCTTCAGTTTAGCTCACTATCAACGGAGGATCCTGCTCAAAATGTCGTTTTGATTTATATATATTATTAAAAGAATTCATAAGACCAAAAACTTTAAAACGATATAAGTTTTATGGTGACAGTCTGAGCAGTAGTCTAATCAAAACATACAACCAAGTTTATCTGATTAATATTTTTTTTAAAAGGTTGAAACCGATTTCAATATTTCCACATAGAAGCTACACAATTATTACTACTTTCAACTTAATTAAATTCAATAGTAACACTTTATTACCGGGGTTTGTTTCAACAACAATTGCCCAGACATTCTTTAAAATCTAACTTCTTGGTTAACTGATATAGTAGTATTTTTTTTATCAGGACCAAAGATAAGATAACTTTAAAAATTCTTTTTTTTTTTTTGCAATAAAACCAATTCAAGCCATCATTTTATTGCATGCTAAAAATTTAGAAATGACATGAGAACGTATTCTTTCTTTAAGTGTCATATTAATCACGTGACCAAACACGCACTTCATGCCGAATTTTAAATGATACAGTCGAGCATTCTTAGTATATTTCCCAACCAGTCAATAGATTTCAGAGTATTCTTGACAGAGTAGTTTGGTTTTTGTTGCATCACAAGACCTCCAGAAAGTGCTGCAATAAGGTGTATTATCTGTCAGATAAGACACGGTTTTATTCTTTAACAAAATTTTAAAAGTCAAAAAGTTCTTAAGAATAATAACTAATTAGTATTAAGAAACGGAAAAAGTCGAGCCACAAGTTAACTGCCCCTTTTTTTTGCCCAACAACGATCGACATTAACATTAGAAATAACTAAAATAAAGACGGATTTTAAAATTCGAAGTGTAAGGCAACAAACTCGTGGGATTTAATTTTTTATAATGAACAATTATAACTGATAAAATTACAATGAATTAAGGCTTGTTCATTTTTATTTCAGAAGGAAATTTTGAAAAAGAAAATCAGAGATAAGACTAGACTTTTCTATGTCCTGTGCGGTAGTTCCCAACAATCTTTCAGGATTTTAAAATCACTTCCCAAGTTTATAGAGTCCAAATAATTAAATAAGCGCGGATTATGGGGGGGTAAACTTACTGAACTTTACTTGAAAACGACACCCAAGAAACCCCTGCTGATGAAATCTGACAATTTTAGGATTGCCGCCGGCGTGTGTACAGATCGGTTTGTTCGGATTTCAGAATTGATACCAGGTTGAGAATTCGATCGGTACAGTCTCCGACCATGAAATGTGAAGAGCTAGAGTCTACATAAAACTCACGGTTCAATGTAAACCTATTTCGAGCGTCATAAACTTGATGCCATATTTTATCTTTTCAAAAAAATCTCGAAGTGGAATAATTTAATTATCCCCACCACCAAAAAGTCACTCAATACAAACGGTTAAAAAGAAAGAGAAAAAAAAACTTTCTACTCTACAGATTTTTATGGTTGGTTAGGCAAGTTTGCCGGGTTTTTTTTTATAGCTACCTACTCACTTACAGTATGAAAAAAAAAAAGGAGCTATGGTGATTAATGGAAATAAACTGGAATCAGGATAGACAAGGCCATGTGTGTACGTACTATTCTCTCAAGACGAGAGATAGCTTTTTTTAAAAATCGGCAAACTAAAAGCAAAACAGAATTATCAGCAATTGTAAGTAGAGAAAGATAGAGAAATGGATGCCACGCTAGATTTGTATCCCTTTCTATTCACAGTGCAGTGTATCCTGTATACAAGTTAGTAAAACAAAAAATGTATATATAACGTAAACGAAGCTTTTAAGATCAAACAAATACACAAGCTCGACATATGTTCTTAATAAAATAATATGAATAAGAAATAGGGAATTCAAATGTTTAAAAACACTCAAGTCTTCAATTTGGAGTCACTAGTAGTAGTGCAACTATAGACTGGTTGTAAACCAGTCATAAAGTCAATACGTTTCAACCTGAATTGATGATAAATTACACGGTTTAAAGCCTTAAAGCGCTCGAATAAGCAATCTGTAGAGGATAGTTACCGTTAATCTATCGGGGGAATTTGACAATCCGGTTTATTAAAGGATATTTGAGAAAAAATAAAAAACGAGGAAATGTGTTATGGAGTTTTGTGTGACAACGAAGATGGCTACCTTACCTCTTGAGTTAGTCTCCATCCTTGCATGGATGATGCTCCGTAGGAGAAGTTCCTTCCTTGGCCATCATCCGAAAACTTTTTGGTAATTGGGGATGATAGATAGACTCCCATAGCCGCGACCGGTGTTTTGAAAAAAAAAATGTAGCTTAGTCGAGAACGATATAAAGACAACAAAGGCTACAGCGGTGTATACACGTGCATTCTATTTCGCGGTTTGAGTTAGAGCTATAGCACGTGACGTCAGCGCAGCACCGATACATGAATTGGCATATTTTGAAACATTACAAAAAAAAAAAAGAGAAGAAGAAGAAAAATCTAAATCAACCCGTGTATTTGTTCATAAAAAAAAGCACCAAAAATATTCTTTTCCGCAGATACCAAATAAAAAAAATAAAAAATGATTTTGAAAATATGATTTTATTTTTAGTAAATTATTCACTGCCCCTATCGGGTAATGCAACTTTTTTTTTTGTCTTCGTGGTTATCTGCCCTTGCATGACGCATTTACTCAAGTTCTAACCACGACGCCCATATCTCGGATGTGTGTAAAAGGGGGATTAAAAGTCTAATAATCTGGTTTAAAGACAACCATTAGCATTAAAAAAAAAACAATCATCCTAAGGAACAAAGCAACTATCGAAAATTGAGGGGTCTATAACATAAGCTAAAAAAGCATTACGGGTTTTTTTTTTTTAAAACCATTCACTTGAGTCGAGTGGAGTGAGAAGTGAGTGGGGATTTTCTTTTTGTTGTTGATGATGGCCGATGTAGAAGCTGAAATTCGACCGGATTTAAAAACAGACAGTGGCGATGAATCGGACGATTTAAGTGAAGTATTAGAAGAAAGTCCATGTGGCAGATGGCAAAAGCGAAGGGAAGAGGTACGTATGATTTGTTATTAAATCACTAAATTACTTTTATTCAGGTCCCCATCTTGTGGCGAAAATAGGAATAATCTACAATTCATCAAAACCAAATCTCTTTCTTGTGACTGACGTTTTATTCCCCAACCTTATGGCGTATCTATGTTTTCATGTGACGATTGCTTTAAAAAGGTCTGATTGTTAAAAATATTGGGAGGAATGGCTTTAATTTTCAAGACTTTTTGTCTTTATAGTCAATAGTCATTAATACCTTTTGATTTGCATATGCAACAAGGCAGTACTGAGTATTTCTTTTGCTGCTTTTATTCCAATTTCTGTCAGCTGGAATGCTTAAAAATCTGGAGTGTGATGATCTCTGAAAAAAGTTTTAGTAACAAGGGTTGACATCTGATAAACATTGACTTTATGCTGCGTAAATAAAAAGAAAAACACAATCAATTGATGTGAAGTTCTATTTTCTAATCTTAATTAACCTTAAAACAATAATCCATAAAACGAACGAGAAGATGTCCATAAAAAAGTGAACTGTTTGATAGATAAAAGGATGTAAATGAAATAACTTAACATTTTAAAATGTTTTTGCTGACAACTATAGCTTCAATCTTTCCCTTCGTTTTACAAATGACGTTTACATTGATTTAATTCTTGTAAATTCTGCAACATGACGCATACAACGATGAAACAGTACAACAAAACAAATGATTTTTTAAAAAAAACAACACTCTAAATGGTTACTTACACATGCCTTAATATTCTGTCCTTAATAACAAACACCTTTTCCTTCAATATTCAAATTTCTGAAGATTGAAAATTCTGTTTTAAGGAGAATAAAATAAACCTTGTTTAATTATTTTTTTAGATCTAATTTTAGCATAAATCATTTTGGCTTTAACTAGTTGGCTAGTTAAATTGCATAAAAAGCAAAAACATCTTTCTCTGGTAACGAACAATTTGGTAGTTACTGAACTGTTGGTAAGTTTTAAGTACTAAATACTGCTATAGTGTAGGCAATTGCATCTCCTCTTTCATGATTTGAATGATAAGTGCATTTTTTTTTTTAATCTTGTTTTAAAGATTGTTTTCTACTGTGGCAAAATAAAACAGCTAACTCGATTTTTTTTCTCGAGTTAGTACTAATTACTAGTAACACTGTAAACAGACACCTGTGTGTGTATGTGGAATATATTAAACAACACAAAATAAAATAAATGACCTTGATTAATTGCCTCTGTCTTGTTTAGTGAAAGGATATAATTAAACATTCTTTTTAGTAGTTTTTCACCTCTCACTCAGTACATAAAACCTGATATTTTAATTTTTTTAAATAAGATGCATGTGTTTTCGTCTCGTAGTCTTGCATTAAAAAAAAACATGGTTGTGTCTGTCTGTCATCATCACACTCACTCACACTCGACACAGAACTTGAGATTTGTTTTCCTTGACCGACCTAAACTTTCCAAGTTGTTGTTCTAAAACTTGATGACGTTCACGCTTATGTGTTTTAAATCATTAATAATTGCTGCTAGAAATTTAAATTGTTGCACTGTCTAAATGTATCACGCTGTTTGGGTAAAAGAGGCTAAATGTCTGATGTAAAACAATTAAAAACATACATCAATGTCGAGGAAGTCATGTTTTTTTGTTTTTTACCAAACTTAGAAAGGAAAGAGAAAGAGGTGTGTCTTTTTCTTTCTTGCCATTCAATTTGAGTAGGTCACATTTGTCATAAACAAGGGTGTTTTCCCATTTACTGACAATTTGATTTCTTTTTTCTATTCAAAAAAGAAAGAGCTGGCGTAATTAGAATTTAGTGACAAAAAATGTTCTTGCTTTTCTTGGTCTACCATCTCTAACTATTCAATCTGCAAAAATCTGACAACTCCAAGAATTGAGTTTCTAGTCGTCATGAAAAAGAAAATGCAATTTAATCTTTTTCTTTTCTGTTTAGGCTTCCTTACTTTAAAGATTATGGACATTTTAACAATTATTTTGTACCCAGTACACAGCATCATGGCCCACAGAATTGTGCATCAAATTTTGATTATATTTAAGAGAGAAAGAAATATCAGTGCATATAATATTTATTACTGCCTCTAGTAGATAATGTCC
The DNA here is from genome assembly GCA_006491835.1 of Architeuthis dux. Classification (NCBI taxonomy): domain Eukaryota; kingdom Metazoa; phylum Mollusca; class Cephalopoda; order Oegopsida; family Architeuthidae; genus Architeuthis; species Architeuthis dux. The sequence goes on from VCCN01003735.1 coordinate 1,085,025, forward strand.
TACAACATTTAATTGGCTTAGTGTCTGACAACAATCTAAAGGCACTGTTTATCACAAAAATGGTATAACAACTGAAATATTTTCTCTCTTTTTACAACATTTGTATACTTTTCTGTTTGATGTAAAATAATTTTGTGGGAAGCAATTGAATTTTTTATTACCATCATAATACTACTTGTTTGGTAATTATCATAAAATAAAACAAAACTCCGCTTTGGTGATGTAATTAAGCACAGTGTTTTCACTACTTCCTTTTTTAATACCAAGGCTACAAAAAAAGGGATTTAACTCTGTAGTTTCCAGTTGTAAAAAAATCCTGCACACTGCCAAATAGGAAGTGAATGGAGACGGGGAAAATTGTTGTGCTAATCTTTCAATTGAGTATGGCTTGCCTGACTTGAAAATCAGCATTCAAGATGCCACACTCTGATCCTAGGCAATAGTGTCGGGGGCGGCACTTTGCAGAGCACACAGATACTCTGATCCTGGGCAGAAGTGCTGATCTATACATACATAATCCTGTCATTTTTATGGGTACTTGACAAGTTAAGAATCAGTATCTTGCAGATTAACATCCTGCCTTGATTTTTAAATGATTTTCTGATCAGTTTCTGGTGATGTAGCATGAGATTAAAGATTTAGTCAATTTGTCACTAACCTCGTTACACAATCCAGTGGAGTGTTCACGTGAATTCCTTAAATAACAATCACTCTGCTGCCTTTTATTATTTTTTTTATTGAAATAAATCAATGAAAATACATTTTTTCACAGGACAATGTCTTATGACCAAGCTTATATTTACATCAGATGGGCATCATGGATTTCATAAGTTCTTGTTCGATGGACCCTGTTTTCCCATTTCTATGTTGGTCTGTGATAATGAGTTGTGTTCTAAGATGAAAACTTTGTGCCTTTCATTTACTGGTAAAATCTTTTAACCCTGGAGATAAACTTGTGAGTGCTTTTGATATTTGGAAAAAATGGCACATTACATATATTTGATATTTTAGATTATTACCAATAAAGCTTTGATCAATAAAGAGGCAATAGATATAACTGAATGCAGTCAACTTTTGTTCCAGCTTTGTTTCTGAATCTTGTGAATTATTAATTTTAATTTAAACCATGCCCCTGAGCCTGTTTTTCCTGATATGGTCAGTTTGTAAGAGTCAGACTATCAATTACATTTGCAGTTTACTTGTTACTTCCTATTTTGCAAATTCCAAACGCATATACAGATTATAGACTGCTATTCCGTTTTATAAGTGTTTAAGAACTAGTTAGCCACCTAACTAGCATGGTTAATCAGCATTACTGGGTTAAAGATAGCTTTGGCAATTATCAGAGACCTTTGTAAAAGATTTTATCAGACTAATTGACAACATAGTAGAAAACAAGGAAAAGAATAGATGGTTGGTTGGAGAAAATGAGAGAAAGGACATTGTTTTTCTTTTCTTGATAATGCGATGCAAAATCTGTCTGCAAACATATATTTATGTTTTTACCACTTTAGACATATGCATTTTTTAATATGAATTAAAAAAATTAATTTAGTGATATTTGCTTAACAGTAACCTACCCTTCTTCATCTAAAAGATGATAAACAATATTTATCATTTTTCTTTTGCTTTCAAAAGGAAAGAACTGGTTCATACCTCATTAAAACTTAGAGAAATGTTGTAGTTTTTACTGAGCATGGTTAATTCATAATTTGCCCCTACCAACGAAGTTGGAAGAAGTATGTTTGTCCATACAATATCTCCAAAAGTTCTCAATGGATTTTAATGACATTTTGTGGAAGGGTAAACAATGGGCTAAGGAACAATTGATTAAATTTTGGGCCGGATCCAGGAAATAAAAAAATATTTTTTACATTGAGACATTTTTTCATATTAAGACAATAGTCCGAATTATGGAAAATTAAAACCTACAGTTACCACTCCTGGATCATAGCTATATATGAACTGATTTTCATTCAGTTTCTGAGTGCTTTCTAGTTATTAAATTAATCAGAGTAAGATAGTTTGTCTCATATGATGTTGTCAATGAAAATCACAAGGCTGACTAATTATTAATCTCAGGATTAACATTAAATCGGTATTATTAATCTGAATTGGTGTAAACATAAGCAAATTAACATTCAAATAAATTCCATGTAGCAACAATTGAGAAAGCCACACCATGCAAGGCACACCATAAAGTTTACAGTTCTTTTAGTCTCCAGATTTAAAGAATGATGGCGTGACTTCATTTGTCTAGTCATTGACTTGTGATGATATACAGATGAAAATGTTGGGTTTTTTTTTCTTCGGTCAAGTTCATTGTATTTTAAAAGGCAACAAAGAATCTTGTCTGTTAATTTTTATTTGGCATTATCTACCACCTAGAAGTACCAATATGACTAATTAAAAATCCTGTCATGTTGTCTATTTTTACACTAACAATTTATTTTGTTTTATTATGTGTGCTAAAAAGGAAGCTTATCATGAAAGACAATTGTTTGGTGCTCCGTGACCCACATGTTAAAACATACTTGTAGCCTTTACATTCCAAGGGAGAGTGACAAGGAATTTTATAGAATGTTATTATATAAAAGCCAAATATGTAAATTGGTATGTTTGGTTGTCTGTCATGTCCGACTGCTGACATATCCTAAAATTCATAATGGACTGTTCCACATGAAATACGTTAATAGAGCTAATAAAAAAAAATGAGATATGCTGTTTAGTGTTTCCATAGCAAAGAAGAATAATGCTCAATGTTTTATAGACAGACTGTCAAAGGAACACTGCAAAGAGACTCTCTTTTTCTCCGTCACCTTTCTTTCGTCTTCTTTAGATGTAGCCTACAGCAAGGAACGGGGAAGCAGTTGCTAGACACAAAAATGGCCAAATGCAAATACTCTCAGCACACACCAAAAAAAAATTACTACGGCAACAAAATGGCTCAAAATTTAAACTGGCCCTGTCGGTTGGGGCCTAGAATATGCCGACTGCATACCCTTCAGAGGGGTAAGACCCCCACCCCCTAAACAGGCGCCACCTGTTTTTGAACTAAAGTCGCAAGACACTACTTTTGATTTCGGCATTAAATGACCCATCAAGGATTGATATGCCGCTAACCAAATCAATCAAAATTTAAATATGGTCAAATGCTTTTTAAAAAAGGCCAGAATTGTCAAATCTGGCCTTACTTTTTGCCTGTTTTTTAAGAAAATAATATTCAACTTTATTTTGTAATGAAATGTTATATTTTTAATTAAAATATGTTTCTTAATATGACTTGTTTTCATACCACATGATATCTGTGGTGACTTTTCTTACATGACCTTTTGTCTTAAGACTTTATGTCCGATCACCCTTTAAAGCATCTTGAGTTGAGTTGAGACTTTCAAAAAAACTTAAAATTAGGATACTTGAATTAATAAAAAAACAAATTACCTAATAAAATCACTTTTGGCTTCTTAGTGCCAATTCATACATAAATATCCTTGTCATTTTTGACGGGTATATGCTAGTATGTTAATATCTCTTCATTGTTAATTTTATACATCCACTGGAATCCATTAACCTTTATAGCTGACAGCTGCAAAGTTGCTTCCTGTGTCGTACAACACATGAGGCAATGATTTTGTCTCCATTTCTTGAACAATCAATGGAGACATTGTTTGTAGCAATTGTGTTTATGGGGCTGGTTTGCTAGTTTGATGCTCAAGATGAGCTGCCTTACTTGGCTAAAGGGCTCCAACTGCCCTGCTATTTACCCATAGCTAGGGGAGAAGTGAATTCATTCCATTCTCCATGGTGTTAACCATTAGGCCACCCTTTTATTTCTTATATGAAACTATCTTGAAATGTGTCTCCCTCTAATAAATGTCATTTACCGTATTTATCTGTGTATAATGTGCACCACTAATTATGGACTATGAAATCCTGGAAAAAACATCTTGTGTATAATACGCACTGACTTTTACTTAGTATCATTGGTAGAATTTTGCTGTATTTAGTCGGACATTGATCGATACAATCTCCAATGTGGGCAGCTGTGCATGGTGACCTTTGTTTGTAAACATCGTGCAACAGATATCAATTTTTGCACCAGTAACCTAAAATTTACATCTTTAATGCATACTTGTGGCAGATAATGAACAATTAATATATTATCATTACCATAGAAAAATGTACCATTATTATAGTGATTTTAAAGTCTTTGTTACACATCAGTTAGCTTGGACAATTGATATGACTTACTTTCGGTTATATCGTCCCGAATATAGCCACCCACTTGGCCGGGGGAAGTAACATATAATCTTTGTGTATAATGCGTACCCCTAATAATTTCTAGGTTTAAAAATCTGGTGCGTATTATACACGAATAAATACAGTATTGTTTTATTGTGCTCTGAACACTGCTTATTTCAGTGTCTGTCTTTGCTTTATTTGTACTAAGCCTTTTTCTTCTTTTTAATATTCAACTATATCCAATCATGTGGTTTTAATCAAGTATTTATATGAATAAATTAAACCATTCTTTCTTTCTTTTGGCCCATCTTCACTTAATGTGATCAAAATCGTTTGAATATTGATAAAGTTTTTCGTTTTTTTTCCAATTAATGTATTGTTTCCAAGTTAACTTCTCACAATGTTAGATTACTCTTGATCCAATAATTGTTCTAAATTGATTTTGTTACTGAGCTTAGGTGTATATATCATTATTTTCTCTATTTCAATGTCATTTATAAATAAATAATTTTCAAACTTTTTGCTGATTTAAATTTAATTTTAAGGTTTCTTTGAAGTTTGTTAGGGGTTGTTTTTTTTTTCGCAATCAAAGCCAAATGGTCATAATAGTGAGATCTTTTTTTCTATTTTCTTACAATACCATATTTATTTGTGTATAATATGCACTTTTCCCCCAGATTTTTAAACCTAGAAATTATTAGGGGTACACATTATACACAAAAACTAAATGTTACCCCAAGTGGGTGGCCATATTCAGGACGATATAACCGAAAGTAAGTTATATCTATTGTCCAAGCTAACTGATGTGTAACAAAGACTTTAAAATCACTATAATAATGTTACATTTTTCTATGGTAATGATAATATATTCAATGTTCATTATATTACACAAGTTTGCTAGGGTTTTTTTTTTTTTCTCTTCTCAATCAAAGCCAAATGGTTATAATAGCAAGATTTTTTTTTTTATGTGCCATAATCATGGCCAAGTAGGTACTCCAGGAAATGGATTATTTATGACCATCTGCGGATTGTGTTTCCTTTCTGTGACTGGAGATTTCTTTCTTTTTTTTAAAACTCTGTTGTATGTACAAATTATTTTTTAGTAAGAGAAAGGATAATTAAATTTTTTGTGACCAAGATCTTTTTCAAGGTTACTCTTGAAGGTATTCATATTCTCCAATGTAACGGTTGCTTGGCTGAGTCTGTTCTACAGAATTGTCACTCTGTCCTTTTGCTTCCTTGCAGCTATGTCCCCGTGTATGATTGCTAAGTGATGATTGTAGCATGGACTTGTTTGGGTATAATCTGAGATCATGCGAAATGTCTCGAGGAGATCAATGCGGGTTTGTTTGTACTTCAGAGTTTCCAGGTTCTTAAATGCCGGATTTGGGGGATTAATTTTGTCGCTCTTGACATTAGTTGTCTTATTTTTATACAGAAAATTGTTGCCCACTCAATGAGTGAATGATCATTTGAGAATTTTCAGTGCTGTAAGCAAAAAGCTTTATATGTTCTTGGAGAACATTATTTTTCACATGAGCCAGGTATTATATGAAAAAAATATCGGCTATTTCTCATTGACTTTCATAGTTCTTTTCTAAAATCCTCATCATTGTGTGTGTGTGTGTGTGTGTGTGTGTGTGATAAGAGCAGTGTCTTCTCCCTTCCTACCGCCTTATTAAACTATCTTTTCTACCCTTTTCCTTCCTACCATGTCTGTCACAGTAGCAGCCACCAACTGAGCCTTATGATCAGGGTTGCCAGAATCTCAAAATCTGACTAATATATTTTATGGCTAAAATGAGCTAGATTATTATCACATTAATGAAAATAGATAGCTAAAAGTGGCTAGAATTTTTCTTTCATTTCTAGCTAAATTTGGTTTTAAAAAAAAGTATAATTATAATAATGAAAATAAATAGCTAAAATTGTTGAGTACTCAAAAAGATTATATTACTTAGTAGTACTGACAGTAGGGTAGGGATATCAAAATAACAAATATCAATTCACTGATTATATAAGCAGTGAAAGTATACAATATTATGATTTTTAAATAATGTATTTATTAAAATAAAATTTAAACATTAACTAATAGTGTACTCAACATTTCAGGAGCCGTTGTATGATTTTTCGTGAGTACTTAAACATTTTTAGCTATAAAATTAGCTGGAAATGAAAAAAAAAAGAAAGATCTAGACATCTTAACCATCAAAGTGCTAGTCATGTGTCTGAGACAGTAGGACATTCCAATTAAATTGGGAAAATGGGGTAATTCTGCGAACCGGTTCGCAAGAATTTCTTTAACTATTACCATGTTACCATTACTATTTTTAGCAAAAATCTGTTGAAATATAAGCAATAGTCAGGTTCACTGTATTTTCGTGAGTAGTTTTTGGAGATTTGCAAAAATGTATAGTTTTTCAAATCTTCAGAGCATAGTGAATCAGAAAATTGATGTTGGCATTTTCACACACATGCATGGTCGCCGTTTTGGATTTTGAAAATGACCATCATAAAATATATTTTGCACTATTATGCAAGGTGCTCCTCAAGGTTCATTATGTATTTTTGTTGAAAGTTTTTGTAGATTAGCAAAATTATACATTTTTTGAATCTTCAGAGCATGGGGAATCAGAAAAATAATGTTGGCATTTGCATGGCCGCCATTTTGAATTTTCAAATAGCGGCCGTAAAATACACAATTTGTGCTATCTACCCCCTCCGCAGGATCCTACGATTAAGGTACCAAAATTTTCCTTAGGATGTCTTCTTTCAGAAAAAAAGCCTTGATCTTGTTGACAGTGTCATGCTCTTTCTTGACAGCACTTGGTTGTACCTCATGGTGTTCTTGTGGTTTATGATGAGCAGTGACAACAAATTGTCCTTTAAACTTTGTTGAGAGGTGTGACATCTCTGACCCCCTCCCCTCCCTGCTAGACCTCATTAGCAAGCTGTAGATTTTAGAAGAACTTAAAAATACACTAGTATTGGCAATACAAAAGTAGAAACAGAAAAAGCAAATAATTTTGTTAAGTGCTAAAATTAGAATTCAAATCATGAAGGGTGGTAACTAAAAATCTAACACAAGCTGGAAACTTAGTGATGTTGAAATTGGTTAGTGGAAAACAACAGATGTCCAAAAACAATGGTCCTTTTGTCCACTTGGTAAGTACAAGAAGTGCATCTAACATGTAAACAGGATAATGTATATGATAAGTTTCCTTCCTCAAACCTGTGTCCAGGGATTAACTATAGATTCCAGCATACTTGAAACTTGGGAAACTGACCATCAACAATGAATTTAAATTTATGATCACCAATGACATCTTTTCCGTTTATCCTAACCTGTCCACATTGTACCACATTTTTCTGACCTTGCCAATAACTAGCGAAAGATGAAAGAGGCTGTTGTGGTTGCTTCATACATTTTTCATATTGCTTTGTTTTTCATTTTACGTTTAAAATGTGAAATAATTAAATAACATACTTTTTTTATGTTTTGAATACATTATAGATTCATGAGCTTACTGTAAAATAGCACTTTCTACAAAGATTCTAAAACGCATTGTAATAATATAAATATTTTCTTTGAAGCTTTAATTTTGTTTCAACTGCAAGAAAATAGCATACAGTTTGAGTTAGTCATAGAAAAATTACTTGCATATTTTTTCAATTAATAATATAAAAACCTAAGGGCTAACAAGTTATTGCATTCCAGTCCTCAATACATTTTAAATGAATATCTGTATCTAATTAAAAAATTGAAATAATTCTATTAAAAATCTCCTGAACATTAGATTTTGTAAAACTTTACATTTCTCACAGTTTTGTTTAATAACATTTTAGAAGTAATCATGGAGAATAAAGAAATTTAAAATATTCATATTAAGTTTTTGAAAAAAATCTTTTAAAAATTAATTTTTGAGCAAATATTTAATTTTTGAACAACTGCAAAGTCTACAATATATATTTTTTTTCTTTTCAAACAATGCTACAAAAATAAAAATAAATGAGAGGAATTCATAAAATAAATTCCTGACAAAGGGGAAATAATTTATTTAAGCCGTGCTTCCGCATGAAAGGCGGAAAAAAGAGTCCAATTTAGCATTATAGTTACCCTAAAACGAAGGTCTTGTGAATTGAAAGCAGAAAAAATTACTTGCAACCTTTTTTCGGTTTTTATGACCAGATGACCTTTACTGAAGATAGATTAGTTTTAAATTTGTATTACCTCCCTAAAAAAAGAAAAAATATTTTGCACTATTAATGCAAGAAAAAAATATTTGCCCAAGAGTTTGGAATCAATTACTCTATGATATCCAGAACATGTCAAAAATAAAAACTTTCTTGTTTTGAGACTTTCATAATTATCTGAACTCTGTAAATAAATACATTTCGTAATTGTAACTGTAGCTCCTGCCCTGTGTTGTGTTTTGTAACTTTCGTTAACAAGTGCCTCCCAATTTTTTATTACCTTTAAGCAATAATTTTTTTAGGGATGATTTTAAAGCTTTGAAAGTGGCGTCATAGACTCTGGCATGGCTCAAGCAAAGGCAATTGAGTTGACCCTATCGGGTTACCAGATAACAGATAGTTTACATTTTTATTACCTATCATCACCACAGGCTCCCACAAAAAAATTAGTTGTCCAGCCAAGGTCCACTTAAAAAAATAATGATTGTATTTGGTTTTGGAAATATCTGAATTTACCTGAAGTCGGACAATATTGGATGTCCGAATTTTTTAAAAAATTAATCGGACATCAGGGCTAAAAAGGGACACAACCCTGCTTATGATAACCGTCTGGCAAAGCAATGAGTTATGTTCTAGTAATTTATGAAATGAAATTTAAAGGAAATTAATGGATGGCTAGGTATTTAAATTTACAAGAAAATATATAACTTGTTTCATTCACACTTTAAGTGCTTTCATTAATAGTGTGTTCAACACTTGAAAGTGGGGACTATTTGAGAATTTCAAGTCCTTTAAGTAAAGAAAAATCTATCCTGCGAAAGAATGTCTAGTCCCATACTTTTACCCAAGTTATTTGATTACACTTCAATATTTGGTGATTATATGTCCACTTTTGTTAGAGGAAATAATTCTGTGCAAAGATTTACAACTAAGGAACAGTAACAAGGAATGCTACAAATTGATATGGTCAGAGAAGAGATGGTCTAATACTTGTCAAAAAGGTTTGTTGATTGAACAAAATGTTATGGATGTTGACATAATTTTCTTTGGTTGATGACATCAGATATTTGGTCTTGTTTATTGTCCCTCTTTCCAGCACCCATGAGGATGGGAGCAAAGTTACAATCTGCCTTACCTGTAGGTTTACAAGATGTTGCAAAAAAATCTTGTTCTAATGAACAAGATTATCACATTATAAATGAACCTACTCAAAATGTATAGCTATTGATATGCCAGTATTTTTGTTGATGTCCATATATTTTCTTTCTAGGTTGAACAACGAGATGTACCAGGAATTGACAGTGCCTTCCTGGCTATGGACACGGAGGAGGGGATGGAGGTCGTCTGGAATGAAGTGCAGTTTTCAGAAAAGAAAAACTTCAAAGCTCAACAGGTAAACAGGAGCAGAAATGAGGCTGGAATGCTTTGGTCAAACTCTCTGTGGCTTTCATATGTAGGGGGAAAAGAGTTGTTCCTAAGCTATGAAAAGTTACTCTATCCATAATAAAGACAACAGAGATTTCAGAATGCACTGTTTTGATTGACAGACCTCAAAACAAGTTCTCGCTATATTAGCAGAAATACAGAACTGAAAGAAATCAAGTTTCTCAAAAACGCTATACATAGCAAGATTTA
>VCCN01003735.1:1096022-1115068 GCA_006491835.1 Architeuthis dux
ACATGCCATTTTTTAAAAAACATTTTTGCATGGCACTCTGTCATGCATTTTAACCTTGTTTATTTTTTCCACTCAACTATATGTATACTGCATTGTTTACCATACACTTACACACTTGAATTTTTTTTCATACCTATTCATTTTGGGGGGAAAAAATCTAATGACCATTTTTTTTTCATAAAAGGGCATGTTTTTGGTTTTTGTCTAAGAAATTGTATTTATTTACAGGAGAAAATCCGCCAGGTATTTGATAATCTAATCCAGTTGGACCACCCAAATATTGTAAAATTTCACAAATATTGGACAGACGCTGCAGGGGAGAAACCACGTGTAAGTAATTAATATTTTTCTTGCATGAGCACTTTTAATTACACTGCAACAATGTTTCTTAACAACATTTAATGTAATTAACCACCAGATTAATATGGATATTTCAGTTTAGGAGATGTTGAAAATGGCCCAAACAAGTGTAACGTGCATCAAAAGACATATACAAGATGGAACTACTTTCATAAAAACGTTAATTTTAAGGTTTTAAAAAAAAATTTGAAGTTTTAGAATTTTAACATTTATAATGTCCAGAACACTGAAATTAAAAATAATTTTCATTTTCATAGTTTATTGTTTGATATTTCAGTGTGATTCTCTTTGCATATAAAATGTTGAATACATATTGGACTGTTAAATCCCAAATATTATTATGTTAGCTGAAGAAAATGTCATTTCAAATGAAGATAGATTTTGAAAAGATAATTCTTTTTTTAATCTAATATCAAGAGAAAAGTAGACAGTTGAAATAATTAAATACAATTGTTGTTTTTTTTTTTGGTGGGGGGGGACATTTCTTCGTATCTGTAAGCTGCTCATATTCAATGGTTAGCTCCCTTCTTAGTAAAAAAAAAAAAAATAGATACTTATATGAGTAACTAATGTTGTACCGTTTTTTGTTTGCTAAATAAATGTAAATTAAGAAAAAAGGTTTAGGACATTTCGTCATCTCGGCTGTTATTATCTTATCAAGATAATAACCTAGGGTCAGTCAGGGCAATTTCTTTTGTAAAATCTTTCTGCATTGAAGTACATCATTACTTACTCGTAATCTGCCATCTTTTTTTACCATATTAACAAGGGAGCTAACTACTGGAAATGACTGGCGTTCAGATAACGGAGAAGTAACTTTTTTAAAAAAATGATTGCAGATCGATTCTGAATTGGAAAAGTATGTGAGACACACAATTTTTGGTGAACTAAAACAGGACTCAATACATGTATTATTTAGCACTTGTTATATATTTAAATGGATTCACTGTTTCAGTCTTTTGATTCAATCAAAACAATATGGTCCATCAAACTGTTCTTTAATTACATTCTACATATAATCAGAACTGACTACAATACTCTATTTTAATCAATCTTTCTGTCTGCATTTGAAGCCAGTAAACCTAGCATTGTTCCACCACATCCCGCTTAGCTTTAGTCATTTTCTGCGCTGACAAACTAAATATTGGGGGGGGGGCTGATAGTTAAGCACTGAATTTGGCAATTTTTTTAACTCAAATTTGTTTTAACAAGTTTGTACACCCAATCTGAACATGCATTAAAATTGAGGGGGAAAATGTATTGTCAGTGGTCAGGAAATGAGCCAAGCATTACTGCTTTTATATGTATAATCATATATATTTTATAAGTGGGCTGAAGTACTTATTAAAGTGTCCTCAGCTGTGCCAATTAAGCTACAAATGTGCTAGATTGCTCATTTCAAGAGAGGCTTTACTGTCCAGACCAAACACTTTCTGTTGGAAGAAATATTTTGTGAGGTTGTTTGAGCATTAGTATTTTTTGGGGTCACCATACAAAACCACTAGAAAAATACAATTATCACTGCTACTAAAGGTTTAGGTTATTCTATGTGTCTGGCTGTCTGTACTTCACCCAGCCCTAACTGTTCATAGTGGAAACTTGAAATTTTGTACACACCCTCTCCTCAATGAGTAGGGAAAATGCTTTTTTTTTGTTTTTTGAAAATTCCCCTCCAAAATAGGGTTTTAGTGGGGGGTTCAATTTTCAATGTAAGCTTATGCTAAATTGGTCACTAGTTCGTGCCCGCTTGGTTTTTTTTAATTCCTTTTTTTTTAAAATTCAGATATTTTTTAGTGATCACAGCCCAACTGATTAATTGATCACCCCCAACACAGCATATAAGTTGTGGTGATTCATAATTTCCCTTGGAATGATAGATTTTATTTCTGCTAACTTCATTTTTTTTATTTTTTTTTTTTATTTTTTTTTTATAGTTTAAACAATAACAAAAAGACAGGAAAGTAAATTTGATTAAGTAAAATTAAGAATCAGATATAAATTATTTTTTATTCTGACTCAACTCTGAAGAAGACAAAAATTATGGTCTTTCATGTTGAAGTTGGGAGTAGGAAAGGGTTGGGTGCTCTCACTATTACTGTAATATCACACTTCTTAAGGAGAGGTCGCAGTCATTGTGAACAGAAGTGAGAGTGAAGACACGTCTGGAAGTGACAGATAGAGTTATGGTTCAAGTAACCAGAAGATCTTTGTTACTTTGTAAGACCACAGAACAACAAGGGTGCAAATAAACAGGGTGGGTGAAAAGAAACTCTCTATTAGAAATTGGTAATAACTTTATTTATTGGTTGATTGTAGTCAAACTATCTTTACTTTGGACCATGCAATGTTAGAATTTGTCTGCTGTGTTAAAATTTAACATAGGCACCAGCATTGTTCACCAATTTATGGTATGGCCTCAATAGACCTTTTGCAGGAAGTCCTGTGGTATGTTGGCCATAACATGTCAAATGTGCTCCTCCAGTTGATCCAGAGTTTGTGGTTTGTTGTGGTACACCCCTCCTTCACTCACCCCCACAGGAAGAAGTCACAGGGCATAAGGTCTGGGCTTTGTGCAGGCTATTCATTCTAATAGGGAGTTAATTCTTACCCTCCCTTTATACAACAAATCAGTCAGTCAGGATTATGTCAATATAATATAGGTAACTAGGAAAACAGCAGATATAACAGAAACAGAACGGACTAAGCTTCATTTCAGTTTTAATAAAAAAACAATTCAAATCCACTTATATTTCAATACATGTATCCATTTTTTCTTTACAGGTAATTTTTATTACAGAATATATGTCGTCTGGTTCCTTAAAACAGTTTTTGAAAAAAACTAAAAAGAACAATAAGACATTCCCTTTAAAGGTAAGAAAGGCTGAAACACTTGAAGCCCTGAAAGTTCAGTAGTTTGAATTTCTTATATTTATCACTAAATCCTCCAAAGTTGTTGTTTGTAGACACTGCATGTCATTAGTTGATGATCCTCAACAAATTGTAGAAACTTTTGTGTATATAGCTTTTATTTCCACAGATATAAAGACAGAAGGAAAGTAAATTTGCTTAAGTAAAATTAAGAATCTGATATAAATTATTACTTTTTTGCTTTTATTCTGACTCAACTCTGAAGAAGGCAAAAATTATGGTTTTTCATGTTGAAGTTGGGAGTAGGAAAGGGTTGGGTGCTCTCACTACTACTGTGACTTAACCTACCACTTCTTATTCGGAAAGGAAAGGTCATAGCCCTTGTAAACAGAAGTGAGAGTGAAGACACAATTCATCTGGGAGTAACAGAACAAATTGCTTGTTTAAGCCTCATTCCACATATGTATACTTGTTTTTCTATTGCATACAAAAATAATTTGTGCATTTTTGTTAATTATGACAAGAACTGAGTTGATTTTAGGGTTAAAATGCATATAGGTACTTTAGTTGATCAATATAATTGCTTGTAGGAATGACATTTACCATTAGGTAAGTACAGGTAGACCACTAATTTTGTGGCACCCTTGGTTCCTGAACTGTCTGATTATCCATTTTGCCAGATAAACAGAAATCACATAATAATAATAATAATTCAATAATACACCTCTGACTCACTGATTATGCACATCTCATATCTCAAAAGCATTAGGACTGTTATAAACTTGAATTAAGCAAATATTTATTATGAATTAAATGGTTAAATGCAATCCATTAATATAAATGATACAGATCAATATACCATATTTTCTGGCATATAACACACACTTTCTGTCTGTGGAAGTGAAAGCTTTATCAGTTGTTTACTAATGTTACTGCGCTATGCAAATAATGTAAACAGCCAGCCACTGCGGGGGTTAATATAGATAAGAGCACTAAAATAGCCTGATAGTGTGGAGGGCTATGACGATCAGGGAAAAAGAGGGTTTTTGGGGCGTTTTTTCGAGACCCTTTCTCAAAACTATAGAAAATAACTTTATACATTCTTCTTCACTCTAGAAGACTTCTGAACAAAATGTAAATTTAACCACAGTTGTAAGGGAAAATCCTGAGCATAAGTTATTTGCTTTGTAATATGACAAATATAACTTTCATTGTAATACTAGTGAGACCTGTAGAAATCCCAAGGTCATTTTGAAAACTATAAGATATAAAATATGCAGATTATTACTGTTATTTCAAAGAGTATAACATTTAATACTTCCTCAAAAATAAATACAGAGTAAGAAAAACCAGATGTTTAAATGTATAGATGATTATTTTAATATCTTAATTATTTTGTTTAAATAAAGATTTAAGATGTTGAAAATGGCCTAAATAGCCACATTAGAAGACATACACAAATACACAAGATGGAACTATGTTCATAAAAATATTAATTTTAAGGTTTTTTTTTTTTTAAATTTGAAGTTTTAGAATTTTAATGTTTATAATGTCTAGAACACTGAAATTGAAAATAATTTTCAATATTTTTCATTTTCATAGTTAATTATTTTATCTTACTTTAATTATTTATTTATCATCAGTAATAGATAATGGAAGTTACAAACAGAAACAAAGAAATAGTTACACTGTATATTATATAGATAGATTTATTCATTGGTGAAAAACTATTCAAGTAGGGTTTAATTACATCAGTTAATTTTAAACAAACTTATCATCCTCATGAAATCATATTACAGACAGTTACTGAAATGTCTGGTTAATAATGAACTACATAACAAAATTGTCATTTTATGTCATTGGTTCAGACTAATTTCCTTGG
Organism: Architeuthis dux; assembly: GCA_006491835.1. NCBI lineage: Eukaryota > Metazoa > Mollusca > Cephalopoda > Oegopsida > Architeuthidae > Architeuthis > Architeuthis dux. Next base: position 1,101,133 of record VCCN01003735.1, read on the forward strand.
CCCTTTTTTTTTTTCCACAGTGTTTTGGTTGTGTACCCTCTGCCCTTCCTCGGCTGTCTATTGTGTTCTGGAATGTTGTCTATTATTTTCACAATGCAACAGATACCCAAGTAAGGCCTGGGGTACACGAGCGAAACATTGTCAAAAAGGGAAATTAGTCCTAACCAACAAGATACCATAATTAAAACACCTTGTCTAACAAAATTCAAAAGAAAATATGTTGTATTTTAAGGGGCTAGTAGTTGAAACGTGAAGTATTTCAGTCTGGCATTGTGGCCAATAATGGTGAGATGAGAATAAAATGAACATAATTTGTTTTTAAGCAGGAAAATAGAGGAAAATAGCTTTTTAAGTTCTAAATCAGTATCTGTGGAAATAATTCACGAGTTGAAACCTTTTTTTTCAAAGTAACTCAACAAAAACGAAGTGTGAACTTAAATAATTTTAACATTTGAGTTTTGTTTGCCCTGCTATGTACTTATTTCTCTTTTTCTTTACAATCTTAACAAATATCTTTTATCTTATTTCTTTTCTCTTTATGCATGTGTGTGCAACCCATTTTCACTAAGTAGAAATTGCGAAATTTATCAAAACAACCTTTGACGTTTTTAACTATTCCTATTCTTTTTTGGTGAGGAAACGATTTCTTTTTAATCTTGTACATGTGCTTAACATGTTTATATGCCTAAACATTGTGTCTTGCAAATTTTTCATCATATATCTATTATATAAGTATTGATATTTAACTATTCATTTCTCTTTGTTCCATGAACAGCTGTCTCTCTTCAATTGTTGATCTTAAGAGCAGAAGAACAAGGAGAAAAATGTCACCTCTGAAAAGGATAACCATGAGCAAATTGACATAGACTTGGTTTTCCTCAATTACATTTCCAATTGTCCTTTTTGCTAGCATTGCAAGGCTAAAAAATTTGAAAACTACAATTAGAAATCCAAAAGCTCTGTTTTGTATTTTACAAAAAAAAGCACATCTAATTTTTGTGTAAAATTTATAGACAGATATACATTCTCCTTTACATGCGCATATTAACTGACATGGAATTTTTTCTTTCAATTTTATAATCACTTTGCTACCTATTTGAAAATCACTGTGAAATCTTAATTTGCTTTATCATTTTTGGTGCTTATTCATTATCTGTGTGCCACTGATTGAGCCATGTTCTTCCATTTTGCTGATCTCCGCAATCCATTGTATGTTAACTCCTCAGGCTGCTATTCATTACTATTGAACAGCAGAAATGCTTCTTAATGCTATTAAGGTATACATCAGATTTAGATTGTTGACGAAGTTACGCCACCACGAGTTGAATGCAGCAGGTTTTCATCACTTCATGGTGAATCATCGGTATAATTTTGTTAACACCGAAATAGGAGTTAACTCACAGAAAAACGTACCAATGGAGACCGGCAAAATGGAGGAACAAGATGAAATGAGTGGCATACAGGTAACGAAGAAGTACATTATTTTTTTACATAACCAAAATTTTTCTCTTGTTCATTTACTTGATTCATTTATTCATACAATTTCTACTTATCCACTTTATTTTCCACAGCCCAGTTTATTTCCCATTTTTGATTTTAAAAAGAAAAGAAGAAAAAAAAAATTTCATTAATTTCTCTTTTCCCTCCTGAATGTTTGTTTGTTTGTTGTCTTTCTGCAGGTCATTTTTTCACTTTTTATTTTGGCACTGTTTTGTTCATCTTCCTCCTCATTTTCACCTTCATTCATATCCTCATTCACTCACCTTTTTCATTCATCTTCCCATATTCTAGGGTCACAGTAAAAAAAAACAGGTAACACATCTTCCACATTTTTCATTTATTTCTCACGGCTCTTATCATTTTAGATGCATTCTGCTCTCTCTTTTTCTCTTTCTCCATGTTGAAAAGATGAAGTTCTAAGAAATTTCATAAAGAGGCTATAACAGAACCCTCCATCACTATTCATGACTAAATAAAAAATTTTAAACGTAAGCTAAAGAAGAGAAAAATCTTCTGCAAACAAAACCAATATTTATAGAATAATATTTCTCCCCTCCTGTCAATGTCTTAGATAAAACTGAAAACCTAAAACTTCTCTTTTTATAGCATTGAAATAATTTCCCTAATTACTAATGGAATGCTATTTCCTTCCTGCATTTACTTTTTAATCCCTTTTTTTATTTACTAATCACAAATAAAACATTTTTATTTGATTTTAACCAAATACTTAACCCTTTAACATTGAAAAAAAAATGTATACATTTTAGACATGTTTTGTTAATAGAAAACTTGCGACTTCCAATGAAAATTAGGAAAAGTGATCTAGCTTTGAAAATGAAATTCTTTATTTCAACCTGTTCTAGTGTATATATGCATTATGTAAAAAAAAAAATGCTTGTATATCTTGAAATACTTGAATTTTTAAAAAATAAGTTAATTATCACTAGATCAAAATTTCTTTTAGAATTATAGTCTTTTTGTGAGATTATTTTATAGTAGTTATGCAAAATTAAGTTAATTGTGATTATTTATATGATTAAAGAGCCTTTCCTCAACATTTCACAAGAGGATTAAAAGTATTTGAAATAACTCTAGTATATTTCATAAAAATTCAGCTTGATGATATAGAATATTGTCATTTTTAGAAACTTAACTATTCATGAACAACACTAAAAATCTGAAATAAGTTTACATAAATTGTATAGAAAAAGAACCTCCTTTTTTATGACTCAATGCAATGCATTATTGTTTTTTCTTTACGTTTGACTAATATTTAATTTCATCACTTCAAAAAGAAATTGTATTGGTTATCTCTATACCCTGATTTAGAGATGATAAATAATTCTACTTGTCAATCACCCTAAACTATTGTTTCTCAATGCTATTTACTACATTTGGAAATTTCATAACCTTTTATTTCCAGTCTGTAAGAATACATCCAAGGAGTGACTCTGTAACTAAATTCTAATAAACTAACCAACAATATTGCAAAATCCTTTATTCTCACTTTTACTACATCCCTGTCAAAATGTTGTATAATAAAGTAGCCTAACAGAATGGCTCAATATAGCTACATGTTAGATTTAATTAGAAAAATAGTGGAATAGTTTTCAAACAAATTATGCATCTGATTTAAAATATTAACTCTTTCTTGGATATCCATATTTCCTATCCTTCCTTTCCTGAAATAACAACTTCAATCCACCATCATTTTTAACTCATTAATCCATTTTCATCCCATCCACATAGCATCCTTTTTATTCCTTTTTGTTACTCTTTTGTTAACTTCCTTATTTCCTGTTGAGAAAATAGCAATTAGCCAGTGTGAGCAGTTATCATTTTTGGCCAACAATACTCTGCTTTTAATATGACCATCTCAAGGATAGTTTTTGTTATTTCAATTCCTAAGTTCTCCAGTACATAGTTTTCTATTTAGAAAATTGTTAAGTGCATTTAAAATTGAATTAATCACAAATGTGCAAAATCCAACTTTTGATATTTTATTTTCACATAACTATTAGATCTCAAATTAAAACCGCCATTTGTAATATTCTTTATTTGCAATGGCCATTTTAAAAAGCTCTTCAAAGAGTGATTATTTTTTTTTTCTTCCAGAAAAAAACATAATCAAATAGTAACAATAGAAAACTATTTGTCGACCAGGGTCACACATTCTTATATTGTTCTGTTATATCATTGACCTTCCTAACCAATGGTGGGCCTATTTTAGGAGAGTCCTTCGAATTTAAAAAAAATTGTTATTGTTGATCCTAATGCAAAAGAGAATAACCAACCACACTAACTGATTGAAATCTTTTCTCTTTCTACCCCTTCCTCTCTCTATCCCTCTTGCATGCTTACTAACGGCACTGGTTTTTTTGTGGAGTGTTTGTCTTTTATAAATGTAATTTATCAATTTTGATTTTATTATAATCATCCAGAAATAATGCAAGACTGTTTTCAAATCTTAATATTTTACAAGCATACTCATGCCCCCTTTGCATTATCATATCTATATCTTGATAATAATTATATCACAATGGCGTTTAGTTAGTATGATTCTACTATATTCATTATCAAGCCTAGTGCAATTGGCAACTCCGTAACACTATTTTAATGATGTGCTTATCAGTCATCATCATATATATGAGAGCTGTGTGTCACATTTATAGTATCAGTAGCAGGCATCAATCCCTCTCCCTTTCTACCCTCTTATTAAACTACCTAACTTTCTTTTCTCTCCTCTCCTTTATTAAACTACCTAACAACCTTTTTTCCCATCTCCCTTCCTACTCTCTTATCAAATTACCTACCTTTTATTTTCGCCACTTTCTTCTTACCCTCTTATTAAACTACCTTACTTTCTTTTCTCCCCTCTCCCTTCTTGTTAAACTTCCTTACTTTCTTTTCTCCCCTCTCCCTTCTTGTTAAACTTCCTTACTTTCTTTTCTCCCCTCTCCCTTCTTGTTAAACTTCCTTACTTTCTTTTCTCCCCTCTCCCTTCTTGTTAAACTTCCTTACTTTCTTTTCTCCCCTCTCCCTTCTTACCCTCTTATAAACTACCCAAATTTCTTCACTCCACTCTCCTTTCCTACCGTGTCTGTCACACTCTTAGTATCAGTAGCAGCCATCAGCTGAGCCTGTTGTTGTACACTTATGATAACTGTCAGTGCAGCAGTGGGTCGGTCATGGACTCGTGAGTATAATAAGGAATTGGTCTGTTCATACAAGTAAGGCATTACTATCACTTATTTGTGTTTTGAGTGTCCGGCATTTAATAAACCACTTTAATAAGATTAAATAGATATTTTTTAATCTCTTTGGATAAACCTATTTTTGGTATACAAATCTTAAAAAGTCTGCATCAGGATTCTGGAAGAGCATTAAAAATAAAGGGCAAAGTAGGACGACTTAACCATCAAAAATGCATTGTATTATAAGAACTGAGTTGACTGATCACCGCTAAAGAAGCTAACATTTTTTTTTTACTTTCTTACTGCAATGACTGTTTTAGTAAAAAGAATATTTTATTTCATTTTTTTTTTCTTTTTTTTATTAAATCAAGTATTGTAAACCATTTTTATTAATTTTTTACTATTTACATTCATCCTAATTTTTAGTTTGTTTAATCATAATTTAATTTTTATTTAGACAAAGTATTGTAATCCATTTTTATTAATTTTTAACTACTATTTACCTTCATCTTAACTTTCATTTTTTTTTTTTAATTACAATTCAACTTGGTTTTAGTAAAAAAGCTATTATTCGTTAAACCATTTTACACATTGTGATTTTAAAAAAACTTCTAAAAATTAAGATGAGGGTAAATAGCAGTCAAAAATTAATAAAAATGGTTTACAATACTTGATTTAATAACAAAAAATAAAGTAAAATAATCGTTTTTTACTAAAACTCGGTCATGAAAGTAAAAAAAAATGTTAGCTTCTTTAGCAGTGATTGGTCAAATCAGTCCTTATGATACAATGCATTTTTGATGGTTAAGTCATCCTACTTTACCAAAAAAAGTTCTTTGTGGTAAAGTAAGCTGGGTAAACTAACTTTTAAAAAATGAGATGAGATGTTTCTTATATCTTCTTTTGACCATGTCAAGAGCATAGTTTCTTCTAAGCTGTGCATGTGCACACATTTTGCAACCAGTGCACAAAGGAAACTGAAAGAATATTAACTCCTTATGTTGAATTGAAAAGTGCACACCTATGCATGTCACAGGAAGACAATTTTACACAACATAAGATTTTTGCACACACTCAATACAGAAAATTATAGGTAACATTGATCAAGAGCCTAGTGTCAGAAAATCAGTACCTATCATCTGGAATTCTCTTGTGGTCAGTTTATTGGAAGATCTACTAATATAGATTATATTTATTCACTCTATATAAAATTAAGTTAAGCTTGCTTGGTGGGTGAGATGGCTGCATATTTCCCACTGGTACCAGTAGTCAATATTGGAGCTCAAGTAAAAACCAACATTTCCAATGTTGATTTTCACGGCAGGCCACCCTATGTGCAAGATTGGTGCAATACAATCTTTCTACTTCCGTTTATCCTATTGATACTTGGGCTGGTATAAGGTGATGGAATTTCTATAATATTGAATTACCTCCCCTTTTTGGAATGATATGCTTTATTATTGGATGAAATTTTGAAATGCTTACATTATCAATATAATGATGTAACTACTGTATAAAACAAAGGAATAAATGACGCCAACCTTATGATATATATATAGGTACATCAATAAGTCTGTAGCTTAATGTTGAAAAAAGATTTATTTTACACATCTAATATTTTTTTCAACATAATCTTCCTTGTCAATACACTTAATTCAGTACTTGTATAGATTGAACATTTCAGATAAAAATTCAGCTAATAACTGTCAGGCTACAGACTTATTGATGCACCCTCTTATATATATATCAAATTAGTAACTATTTGTTCTATTTTAGATTTAATTTGATGGTCTTTTTCAGGTTTGTATGTATGTGCCTTTATCTAATCAATTTATGAATTCTTATTAACTGTTATAAAGTTGTATAATTCACTCCAACCAAGGTTCATATGATTTTATTAGTGAATGTTATTAAATTGTATTTATTCAATTCTTTAACTGTGCATCATTTTAAAACTATAATTCATGTTCTGTTTAAGTGCTCTGAATTCTTGGAATGTGCAAATATAAGCTGGATGCTTTCAAGTCATCTCAAAAACTATTTTGTATCATTCAGTAAAAAATAGGGAACTTTAAAAAAAAATCTCAGGTAATTTGTTTTTCCAATTTAAAAAAAGGGATGACTTGGATTCTTTCTGAGAAAGAGCAAACAAACAGAACAGAATCTTGTTTAGAAGGTGGTGGAATTCTTTAAAAAAATAACCAAAATTGACATTAATGTAAATTTTTGCCTGCATCCATTGTAAAAACTCTTTTCCATAGAAATATTTAATCATGACCCTCCCCCCCTAATTTTCTCAGTATATTATTACCTAATAATCAACTAAACCAACATGTTTGAAGTTAATTAATTAACAACAAATTACCATCTTTTGCTATTATCATAAATAATCTTTCAAATACCTTTTTATCTAAGAGTTTGCTTTCTATGGTGTGCTTTAAATTTGTATTTCTAATTATCTTTTTTGCAGGCATGGAAGAGGTGGTGTACTCAGATTCTGTCTGCATTAAGGTGAGACTCAATTTCATTGGCTTTTGTCAAATTCCACAAATTGTATAAAAAGATATATTCAGCAAAGGCTTACTCTTTATTTTCAAGGGTTGTAGGACCCCAATTAATGGATTTTCTGAAAGAGCACAGACTGAGGATCAGGAAACTTTTTATTTTTTCTTAATAGCCCAAAGGAAACAAAAACAAAGTTTCAAAATTGGGAAGTAATTTTAGAATTTTAATTCAGTTTGTTTGTTTCATTAAAGCACAGAAATATCGTCATTTAAATATCAAAGAAATCTAGGGAAGTAACAACATGCTTCAAAGCCTCATTTCTATACAACGGACGGAAAGTAACGGTCCCGTTTACCATACAGTTGTGTTGTAAATAGAACATAAAAAACATTTTTCTAACAACTTCTAGGAAGATTGTTAGGATCTAACGGATTAAAAGCACAAAATATTACTGACCCCAAAAAATTGTTTCTATTATTTTTTTTCGACTTGGTTAATGGATGTAGATCTTTACCCAAAATTAAATTTAAATAAGATTAAAAATAGATAAAATTTTGTATGTTGAAAAAAAATGTATTCATTTATATTTATTTGCTTAACTTTGGTTATTTGCCTCCATTCTAAACTGAAAAACAATCCAGTCTTAAACATATTACTTTTGGAGATGGTGTAAAGCCCATCACCCTCCCTCCTATGTCTTACAGACCTTGCAGGAAGGTCTGTCCAAACCACAGACTTAAACCACAACAAATTTTTAAATCTTTAATTTTAGCAATTAAATTTGATTCTTTTTTATCAAATTTAATAATTACTTTTTTTTCCCCCAAATTTAGTTATCTACATTCCTGTGACCCACCCATCATTCATGGTAACCTCACCTGTGATACAATATTCATCCAGCACAATGGTCTTGTAAAGATAGGTTCAGGTAAGCTATTTTTATTTGTGGAAACTTATTTGCCACTGATTTTGAATTCTACTTGTTAGGATCTTTATATACATATATATATGTAGTCTTATGTGTGCTTTTTGTCCAAGTGTATTGTTTGTTTGTTTTCTATTTCATTTCTTTTTTTTAATGCACATTCATGTAATAAATTGAAACAAATAATTTTAAAATTTAGTCTTTCCTTCCCCTCCCTCCCTTTGTCTGAAGCAGATCATTTAAAAATGCTAACTTCTCTCTCCACACCCACATTATTATTCATGTGTGCTTTTTGTAAAAACATTGTTTTTATGTATCTTCTATTTGCTTTTATAGATAAATGTGTTATAAATTTAAGTAAATAATTTCATTTGTAAACAAATTTATTTTTTAGTTGAAGTATTGTAAATCATTATTACAATTGTTTTCATTTTTATACCACTAACATATTAAGATGAATGTAAATAGTAGCATAAAAATGGAAAGATTGTTAATAATAATTTCATTTGTACTTTTATTGAATGTTGAAGATTTTATGTCTTAAAAAGCGCTTTATGGTTTGCCTGTACTTTTGTTTGGATGATATATACTCTAATATTAGATACAATGTTGGTAGTGTAATTTTGTTGTTAAAGTTACAACTTTCTTGTATATTTCTCAAATGCCAAAAATAATATAACACTTTTTTCTAAAATCTTGTGCACATTGAGTAATTTGTTACTTATATTCTGAAATTTAAAAAAAAAATTTTTTTTTTTTAATTTTCGAAATCTAATATAAAAACCTACACTGAATTTTTTGATGTGAAAAAAATTACAAGAAATTAATTGACTGCTAGCATATGCCTATTTCTTCCTAAAATGCTGATTAAAATGGTATTATCCACATTTTCATTAGTGTCATTCTCTCAAAGAGATTGAAAATGTCTCCTGGATAAGTTGTTTCCCCACTCTTATTAAAATTTATCAGTGTGGGTTTTTTTGGTTATTTTTTATTATTAAATTTTTTTTCTGTGACTTCACCCATAAGATTAGTTAACAAATTCAGATTATTATAAAGAAAGAAAAATATCTCACTTTCTGAGATAAAATACAACCAGCATGTTACGCCAAGACTTGCTTTTTGGGCAGTATTACACTTATAACTGGTTTATTTTTTGATTTCTTTTTAAAACATTTCTTTGACGTCAATCCGATATTCTTAATGTAATCTGAATAAAAAGTGTGAGCTACCATATTTTATGGATTGTGCATTTCCAGTTGAGACTCTCTTCCTGGAAGCCCTGGAAAGCAGACTTGGGAAATAAGATTACATATAATACTTTATAGCATAAAGTTTAATGCACATCTTATTGTGACAATGGGGACTTGGTAAGTATAGTGCCTGATAGTTCCTATAACAAAGGCCACAATAATTGTCATTTCATAAAAGTGACTCTGTGAAAGTTTCTTTTGCTTGACTGATGAAACTAGACCTTGTGATTATACTTTTATTATTGTATATACTGTACTACATATTTCCTTAAATAAAGATCAAAGTTTTTCTTTGGATCCCTCTTATATATGAAAGTAAGTTTCAGTCAAATATAAACTTATACTTCATTGAAATCTTTTTTCTTGTAGCTCTAAACCCTAAGCTAGGCTGTAAGCATTACCATGCTCTACAGATGTTTTGTTTAACTCTTTGAAGCATCCCACTTTTGCAGTGTTGGTATCTGTGTGATGGGTCATTTTTAATACCCCCTTTTTATCTTCATATATCTAGGAGCACAGAGGTTTATATTCTGTCCCACCATTTTGTTTAGTACCCAGGCTAATCAACAGAGGGCAGAGTAGTTCAAAGTGGAAGAAATAATAATGTTTAGTTTTCCCTTGCATATTTTTATTCAAAATCTCTGCCAAAATGATTTTGTCTCTGATGTTCTCTTCTCCTTTTTTCTTCTTATTTTTTGTTTATGAATTTTAATCATATTTTCTGATTGAATTTCAACAAAATATCTCTTTAAATATAAGTATGACTATATATAAGGGAATATAGATGCATTGAATTCAGTGTACATTCTTGGAATTAGTTCACATATTTAATGACCTGCATGATAAAAAAAAATCATGCAATAATTGTTACTTGATTAAAAAAAAACAACAAAAAAACTGATAATAAGTTTTTTTAAAAACAAACAATTTTATTTAGTATCTGGATTCTATAGTAATGTAATAGACCTTTGTTTTTGCATACAAGTACTGTTTATATTGATTGAGATATAAACAAAATCATAACTAATATATGTCTATAATAGAAGAATTAGCTAAAGGTAGCTAACTAGTGTTAAAAACCTCTAACTTTAAAACCTAGTCAGGTAAAGTCTCTTAAAAGACTACTCCAAATGGAGGCCGGTGACGAAATCCCGATTTCTGTTGCATGTGTCAGCTTAGTAATCCTTGCAAGTCTCGACCAGGACAGGACTTTATTCCTACAAGTTTTTAGACCACCCCCATGGCAGGATGCAAGTCCACCAAAGGGATACTTTCACCCTAATCACACAGCTTGGAGTGTACTCAATTAGCTGCTGAGTGCACAGGGAAATTTGTCCTAATGACGAGTTTTCCACATTTTTTGCTCATACCGGGAATCTAACCCAGGACCTTCTGCCTGTGCGGAAGATGTGCTAACCCTTACATTATCCAAGCTGACAATAGTCAGGATAAATTACTCTAATAATACAGTAGAGGACGGGATTTTGCATTTTCTTTATTTTTATTGGCTAAAATTTATTCTTGTGCATCTTGGCATTAGGTTTATGGTTTAACATTTTCAGTTGTTGCCAAAAATTCCAGCTTCTGTTTCAGTTTTTAGTACTATCTGGAATCATCCTTGATGGTAAAAATCATTTTAATTTTGATATTTTTTTTAATGTTCTCAAAGGGGGTTTAGTAAAATCTTAAAAGCCCTAAACCTGAAATTCATTATATAAATTTGACTTTTGTTCAAGGGACATAATTTGTAAGGTTTCAAGAAATACATTTAATTTTGAATTAAAGTATTTATTTTTTTTATTAGATGAAGCATTGTCAACCTTTTTATTGATATTTTTTTTTTTTTTTCCTAGTATTTTCTTTCATCTTAAATTTTTTAATGGTTAGATTTGATCTTCTGCCAGCCATAAGAGCTCTAGTAGCTCAGTTTGTAGAGCAGTGCCATACATAGGCAGCTTCCCAAGGTAAAAGTAATGCAAGTTTGAGTCTCAGAACTTTTTCTTTATTTCCAATCTGCACTGTTTGATTACTGCCATAGACTGATCATCTCGATAAGTTGTGATAAAAAGCAGCTAAAAAAAATAAGATGAAAGAAAATACTAGTCAAAAGATTAATGGTTTAAGTGCATTTTAAAAAAAATGATAATATTATGTTTTTATACCATATGAATTAACTCTTGATGCTTTCTCAAGGTTTATGCTTGACAAGTAAACTTGATATTTATATTTCAGTAGTTGCTGTTGGAAATGAGCGGTTGAGGGTTATATATAAAACCTATGTTCAATATTTTTCTTACTGATTATAGAAATCAATATAGGTGTTTTTTTTTGTTTTTTTTTGTTTTTTTGTTTTTTTTCAAGCCTATTTGATTAATCAAACTAATTGCAACAGAAATAGCTTGCTATATCCATGTATCATATCTGTTATACAGTGTATGACAAGTATCACAAATATTTCTGGGATCGATATTAGTCCTGAATTAAATCCATTTATGATACATTTGTCCAGAGCTGGAAAATTAGTGTTTTACAATTTTCCTAAAAACAAGGATTTTACAAGATTCCTCTAAGTCTACTAAAAGATTTTTTTACATATATTGATTAGTGCCAATCCATATAGTACTGCATCATTTTATCTTTATACATTTTCAGGATTGAAGGATTTGTGTCTTATTACAAATTAAACTTGTCCAATATATTATCACTTGAAGGAAAAATATTTTTTAGGAATATACTGATTTAACAGGTTTTGTAAGTCATTACAAGAAACTTATCCAGTTTAACTCCCCTTGTAACTATCTTAACCCTTTATGGGGCAAGTGACTATATATGATCACCTAAGGAGCCGTCAGCCACATGCAAATATTGTAGCCACAAAGGCAACATAATCCGCATCAATGTGGTTTGCAAGCTTTACAAAGCACACGTGTGCTTGAACAAAGACAGAAACTGCTTTGAGTCATACCACACCCCCATTAAATTAGACCGTTTTTGGCCTGCACAATAAAATTTAAAAATCAACCCGGAGGTGTTATTCTTTTTGTCAATATCATTTTTTTTGTATCTATTCATTATATTAAATGTTATTCTTTAATTTTATGTTTTATTAAACTTTCTATTTAATTTTTACTTTTTTCATATTTTCCATTTTTGGTCACTTTTTGGGTGAGGCACTATATATGATCACTTCATCAGAGGGGGTTTTGCCCCCATAAACAAAACATTTCAGAAAACTTGCAACTGAAAATATCTAGTTTAACATACATAAAGCTTGTTTGGATATCTAAAATATTTTTAGGTGTGCCCTATAAAGGGTTAAGCTTGAAATCACTTAATGACAATTTATAAACCAATATTTTTCAGAAAATAATTTTTCAAAGTTTAATTCAAAACAACATTTTTGCTTCCACCCATATTTTCCACCTCTCAACACTGATTTACTACTTTTTAAGTGATTTTTAAATCCATAACCATCTACCTATCTTTTCGGTAATTGACAAGAATGTGTCCGTAGAATGGTTGTATCCATTTTTCTATTTGCCTTGTTACCCTGTTTAATAGTTTCTCTATTTTAGTAGAATGATCCCAACGATTTGCTGATACTTTTGGTACTGAATAATTTGTATTTTCAACATCTTTTACAACCATTTTAAGTTGAATGTGTAATTAAGATGGTAATTGTTCAGTACTGGTAAAAGTTAATTCTAATAGATTGGGGTTAGAATTAACTATTAGCCATACAAATGCCAGTTTTGTTTAGTGAAAAAAACCGTTAGTTTCAGTCTCCTTGAAGTGCTTAGAAATGAGACTTCTATGCTTTTAGAATTTTGATAAGCATGGAAAGCAACTTTTAAAACAACAATGGGGCTAATTTCTGTTTTAAAATGATTTACAAAAATGGACAAAACATACATCCCTCTTTAATGATGAAGTTTATACAATAATCATACAGCATATTCGTCTTTATATTTTCTTTTTATTACCAATATTATTTTCTCCTTCCTTACTATCTTGAAACTATTAATGTTGTATTTTAAATTGTGTGTATTCACAATATAAGGTATGACTTGAAAAAAAAATGCTTTCTTTCTTTATTTTTATTGGCCTGCAAGCCACTGTGTTTGGACTATCATGAAACTGTTTCCTTTTCAACAGATGCTGGAATTCTTTATCAACTGGAATCTAAAACTGGTATCTCCAATTGCACCTTCTCTCTACTTACTACTATAACTACTACTTACTACATACTGTTTTTTTACTCTTTATTATTGAGCAAACTGATTGATTTGACTCGCACAAGCAATGTGCCCCTTGCCAGCTCTGTCGGCCAAATGCCCGCCCGCTGCTAATATTCTGCCTTCTCCTCTTCCAGTCTTGCTATTGAGAAAAAAAAAATGTTCAGCAACTAACTAGTTTTGGTTGGTTTCCCCCCACTCTCTCTTTTCTCTCTATCCTTATTTGCAATGACCTTTGACCTACCCTAGTGGTCCATGAAATTTCTTTGAACTTGTCTACTCTTCTCTGTTGATTTTTTTTTTTTTTTTTTTTTTTTTTTTTTT
>VCCN01003735.1:1119846-1138727 GCA_006491835.1 Architeuthis dux
TCAATTTTAGGGTGCCAGATGTGAACTTGATCCAAAATTATTTTTAAAATGTATCTCGCCAATGCAAACAGTTTGGAAAGCTCTGGTCTATACTTTCTGGATTTATATTTTGCTGGCTATTTTTTGTAGATTTCTTTTGTAGAGTGCCTGTTTACTCTCAGCTACATGTTTTGGTTTCATGGAATCCAAAATGTTGAAATCTCATGTTTATTGTAATTTAAATCATCACTTTTTTTTTTTTCTAATGTGTGGAAATCATTTATGTATCGTATCATTCATAGGAAAAGTTAAATAATTAAGATATATGCCTGTTTAGGAAGTATAGAGTAAATTTACTTCCTAAGCAGCACTACAAGGCAGGAGCTTTCTCCCAGCTGCCAGACCTTCTCCTGCAACTGTTGTGGAAAGGCCTGCCTCTCCCGCATAGACCTTGCTAACCACCAAAGTACCTGCAACAAATGTAGAAAGCCCTTCTAAATATTCGTTTGTGAAGCCATGATGAAAACAACTGTCTTCCTGCATCAACTTTCTCGGATTAACAGTTGAATGATAAATCTATAAAACCTGTGAACAAGACACTTTAGTACAGTGGTTCCCAACCTTTTCAAGGCCATTCCCAACTTTTGTCAATAAGATTACTTTACCTCAAAATCAATTCTGCAAAGCGAACGTCAGTCGTTTACAAAAATTAAAAATGTCATTGTAGTTAATAAAACCAATTAAACACAGCGATAAAAGGCTAACACTATAACTAAATTAAAAATAATTTTAATAAACAACATTGTTAAGGAAAATTCAGACTTTTGGTTGCACAATTATACTCCAGCTTGCATCACACATCCCCACTTTTTATTTTTACATAATAGATTTATCCCCCGGGTTGGGAACCACTGCTCTAGTACATGGTCGGGTAGATGCGCCACATAAGTAAATATGTTGTTTTGGGTGTGTTAACAACATACACAAACACTTTTCATGAATGTTAACCAATCAACTGCTCCATTCTTGCATGTCAGTATTTACACTGACTAGAATTGAGGAAAGGTCTGTAACCTTTCCGCAATTCTCATATAAAACCCTTTTTTTACAGACAGATATCATTTAACAAAAAATATATGAAATCGTATATCCATATGAATATTTTGTAAAAAAAACAAAACAAACCTACTAACAGGTATACAGTTAGGCTATTTTATACAACTATTATAGTAAAAAAAAAAAAAACAATTTCAGCTTGAATTGGTTTATAAGATTTAGATATATTTTTTTTTAATGAAAGCAAATTTATTTATATTTTATACTTTATGATTAAAACTATACAGGTAACCCCTGCTATCTGAAAGTAGTGTTCCTATAAAAACCTTTCATAAGCTAAAATGGCATTAAGAAAAGAAGCAATTATCATTAATTTATATGGGAAAAATCGTTTAGCATTCCCAGATCCCAAAAATGATGGTATGTTAGGCTGAGTTGTTGATGGTTGGGATGGTTGAAGGTACTGGAGACTGGGCTGTATGAGATATAGTAAGAGATTGCATGCTCACTGTAAAACAAATACTGAATACTATTTTTACTCTTAGCCTTTTTTCGTAAAAGCAGACAAGTGGCATAAAGCCAACTTTAAAAAACAGGGGGATATCTGTAATTATTAATAAAGATTTTAGGGTTTTTTTCTACATTACTAGAGAAAATGTTATATCTTAACCATATATTTATTCAATAAGTAAATATTTTTCAAGTAGTTTCAGTTTCTGGGAGGGAAAAAAATTTACAGCTTTTTTTTGGGGGGGGGGGGCTACACTCTTAAACTACTATATTTACTAAAGTAAAAACACATCTAAGTCAAATTTGAATATTCTCAGCTGAAAAAAAGTGTTAACAGTGTATATGCAAGCATTGATCGACTAAGTTTGTTAAATTTGCACACTTTATAGATTAATAAAGTTGACAAAATATATTGCTCTTGGTAAACTAATCTTTTGAATAGTTATGACTGGGCCTTAAATGTCAATTGTTGAAGGTTTAAAATCTCAAACTTTATCAAATCTTTTGTTCCCATTCTCCATTTTAAACTCCTGACAAAATCTTTTTCAGGGTTCTTAAAAACTATCTGCCTAAGTCTTTCAATTGTTTTTATCTCCAGTTCTTGTCTGATCAAAGCAGACTTACTCATGGCTATAATTCACTGGGAGATAATTCAACCATGATCCAGCATTCTTTTTCGTTGTTAGAAACATTAATTAACTTTGATAACCCTAATCTTATTGTGCAAAGAAATAGGCTTAAAAAACTTTCCACTTTGTAATAAGTTCAACTTTTGCAAGCAGGAAAATATAGTTTTATTATCACTAATACTTTATAAAGAAAATATTTGCTTTTTGGTCAAAGATCTTTTTTCTTTTTATATTGAACAGCCTTCTTTTTTTTTCTTTATTTATTTAATGCATGTATATGTGTACTAAAATACTCAAGATAAATTGTTCTTGCAGGGCATCTTATTTTATTCAAGAGATATAACTTTAATGTTTTCAGTATTTTTAGTTGTTTTGGAAGACTATATGTGACTGCAAGAAAGATTGCTGGTATTATTTCTAATGTTATAACTCAGGATTATATCTTGTAAAGTTATCTGTTTAAATGTTCACTTACAAAATGGCTAGAAACTATGGCCTTATTTTCTGATATCAACTTTATGTTCTTATATCTTCTCCTTTATTTTCCCTTTAGGAAATTTCAAGATAGTCTTGGAACTTATCTACAGTGAAGTTAAATTAGGCCTTATAATTCTGTGCATTATTGGCTGTCCATAACATTTAATGAACTTTACAGCCTGATGGTCCCTATCTGTTTCTGCATAGCCTTTCAGCGTGTGCTCGATTATCTATATTTAAACATGTTAATTATCCCTAGCTAAAGAGCCTTTTCTTGCACCGATTTTAATTTCTTTTTCTTTTGGAGAAGTAAAGCTTAATTGGAACCCCACCACCTCCCAAGCAATGGCCATAATCCTCACAAACATAGTTCACTCTAAGCTATGTGCACACAAAAGGTTAGTACCTAGAATAATGTGGTAATGAATGAGTTTTGATTCAACCATTTTCAGAAACTTTAATAATGATAATCTGTGAATTGATGGGTTTTATTATTTATTTTGATATTGCATCACATAAAAATAAATACTAATTGATGTTTTATTTAATGGAACAACCAACTGAGCAAAGTTCAAAGTATAGAATAAAATCTTAACAAATGCAATCCTACTTTTACTATATTATAACATGCCAATATAGTTTTATCAGCCATGAGAGATAGGCTCTGTTTCAAGTTTACCTATGCGAATAGTACTTTGTGTGTATTATAAATATTTTATGGTTAAATCAATAATGCAAACCAGCTGATATGGTTTTTTGCCAGATAGTCTATTTAATTTACAGCCTAAAATCTAAATTGCAGTAGTCTGTTGCTACAAATTGTTTAGGAAAATGAATGCAACACTTTCTAAGTTTTTGGTACTTCCTCTCAGGAAAAATTGTAAATAGGCAACATCATGATTTACTCTCCCAGTGTTTGGGCTGTTTTCTATATTTTATGAAGTGCATAATATTTTGGTCTAGGAGTATTACTCCCACACTAAAGATTTTGCTGTTAGAAACACTAACTTTGATAACCCTAATTTTATTGTGCAAAGAAATAGGCTTAAAAAAAAACCTTCCGGACTTTGTAACAAGTTCAACTTTTTTCTAAGCAGGAAAATATAGTTTTATTATCGCTAATACTTTATAAAGAAAAGTATTTGTTTTTTGGTGAAAGATCTTTTTTTAAAAATTTTTATATTTATATTGAACAGCCTGTAGAAACTTTTATTTTTTATCTCTTGGAAATTTTGTCAAACTCCAGTCCAAGGTGGAGTTGACTTTATTTCCCCCCCTGTAACAAGAACAACAATCCTCACCAAATTTAGGAGAGTAAACTCTTCACTGTTTGTCCATTCCGTTACGTTAAATCAAACCGATATTTAAAATTAATATTTTTATATCGTGATTTTGAAATCATGACCAACTCAGCCAAACCGACAAGTCCTACTACCACAAATCTATTCGTTATATATACAATACAAAAGTTGAAGTAATCATCTTTAGTTGAAATAGGAGTAGGAGTGGAGTTTGACCCTGCAGCAGCCAAGCCTGTTTTCTTGTATTTCCTTGAAGTCAGTTTATTATACATAGTTGTGCCATTTAGTTTGACTTAATGTCTTTATTTAAAAAATTCTTTCTTTTACTTCCTCCAGATATTTGAAAACAATTCTCGCAAATCTCTGTTTAATATCTGTTTCTCTGAGTCTGCCAGAACGTCTGTCTTCTGCCACTACAGCTTTTACCAGGACCTTTCAGGCTTATGGGGATATTGGAACGCCATTTTGAATTTGTGCATAAATGCATCCTAAATTTTTCCTTCCATATTTAAAGCAGCATTTTTCTCCGTTTTTATTATTTTATTTTAAAAAAAAATTCTTTTTCTTCCTTTCTTTCTCTGTTAAAGGGAGATTATCTTTTTAAATGATCAACTTGTGCTCGTTCCATAACATTGCTGCCATAACTAAAAATTGGGGGTCCCACTTCAAAATCTTGCAATCATTGTAAGTGTGTATTCAGTTTACTTTTATTACCATTAATAATTGTAAAAATCAAAACAAATAACCTCATTAGCGTACCAGAAAATACTTTCTAGCAGTTTTCTACCAAATTCTGTCATTCTAACTTTTTCAGAATGAAACTAGTAAAGAATTTAATGATAGCTTCCTATATTTTGTTTATTTTCTCTTTCTCTTGATGTGATGCCTTGCAGGATGATCTTAGCAAGACTTATTGGTCCTCAATTTATTTTTATTTTACCAGTGGGTAATAAAGACCCAATAGACATTCTTTCTTTTGTCAAACTCCAGTACAAAGTCTGGAGCTGACTTTGTTTTCCTACCATAACAAGAACAAGAACAATCCTCACCAAAATTAGTGGTGTAAACTGATATGTAAAATCTACATTCCCATACATTGATTTGAACTCACAACTGATTGTCAGGAGGCTTACTGACTGAGCTAAATTGACGTAGAATAGTCTTAGATATTAACAAGGTTATCATACAGATACACACAAGCTTATTTCATTCTAATAAATGAATACATTTATACAAAAAAAAATATATTTTTATAATTTTTTATTTATTATATATACAATACAACAGTTGCAGTAATCATCTCTAGTAGGAATAGAGGTTAGAGTGGAATTTGACCCTGCAGCAGCCAGTCTTGTTTCATCTCTTCTTTAAACTATCTACTAATACCATATCTTCCAATGTAGTCTTCGAAAAATTGATTAGTCTTGAAACCTTTTTTTTTTGTCAACTACTTTATAGATGTTTTCAAAGGTTCTGACTGCCCTAGGTCTGTTTCCATATGTTTCTTGAAAGGCATCTACACTATATGACGTCTGTCTGAAAGTATCCAGCCATTTAAAAAAAAAAAAAATAGCCTACCTAGGGCAATGGTGCCTTAGTCCTCTTCAAAGTACTCCCCTTGGGACCTCACACACTTATAGTATCTCTTTTTGAAACAGTGCAAAGCCCTCTTTCAGGATCGCCATCAGCTGCCTTGTTGTGTTCTCCTTAATCTTGAAAGGAAAAAGCCAGAAGTCACATGGGGCCAAATTTGAACTGTAGGGTGGGGGCTGACAGATCTGGGTGATGCAATATTTTGGGGAAAAAACCTTTGCATGAGATGTGAAATTCTGAATGCAAAGGTCACACAGTAGATAAGCTCACTAAATGGCATCTCATTGCCAACTGAGTAACCCATGGGAGAGTGTCTTTTCATGCATGTAAGGTCCCCTTTGATAGCCAAGTTACATCAAGGCCACACCACCGGTTTCTTGACATATTCAAAATGGCAGGATACTTTCCATATGGACCTCTTATAAGCTGGTTATATCCATGAAAGGATTGTTCGCCTTTACACAATAATTTACTGTAATTTTGGGTATTAAAATCTATGACAGTTTTTAATCCATTGAGAAAACTTTTCCCAATTTCTAAAGTTCTGTTTTCTTTGTTCTAAAAGTGTTTGAGTGACTGGAATCTGAGCACTGTTGATCCTTTTCTCAAAGGCATCTCCCCTGAAACAGACTTCGGCCCCCATCAGCAAAGATTTCTTGTTACGGTCTTTTTCATCAATTGCCTTTCTTTCAGCCCTGGTGATGTCGATCATGGTCTCCTGTGGAGTTGTTCATCTGTTCGAACCCGGTGCGTCTATGTTAGGTTCTTCTTGGATGACCAAAAAAAAAAACAATTCTCTTTTGTTTCTCTTTTTGAACCATTGTCTTCATATTTTTGCCATATTTTGGTTTCTTAGTAGCTTTGAATTTTGGCATAATTTGGAAACCTGTTCTTTTCTTCATTTGTCTTTATTTTATTTTATTAATATATGTATATATATATATATATTTTTAAACTCAGGCTGCTTTTTGCCTTGCAGCTCTGACTTTTTTCTTTCCATCCCTTCCCAACTGAAATGGAGATCTTTCTTAATCTTTCAGACATCTGCTTATTTTTTTTTTTTTCCCCCCAGTACAAACTGGATGTAATTTGCCTTATTTTCTGTTATACACTTAGTCTACTATTACAATTCACACGCACAAGCCAGTTCCCTTGTCTTAAATATTAGCTTTGTAGTTGTCAGCTTGGGCGTCGCTGGTCCTTGCTCTCAACTGTTAGTACGTTCCTGATGTAGTGTTTCCACTGGGCCTTGTTGACTGCCAGATCTTTCAGAGTTGTCAGCCAAGAGGATGGGGGCTTTTCTTTTGGACACGCACATCGATGTTATGATGTGACCGCAACTGTACTAGGCTCACCTTTTGGTTCTCGTTAGTAGAGTTTGAACATTTGGAGCTCCAACATGGAAGGTTTTGCCAGCCCCGAGAATAAGGTTGATTCTTGAGCCTAGTAGTCCACTTATCACACAGTCCCTTGGTCTAGAAGACTGGTGTCTCCCCCAATACACAGAAGAATTTGTATTATTCACGTGAACGTCTATCATATTTGGTTATGTAATTATGTGTCCTTATATATACTAACTCAGATGTCAGTCTCTATTTCTGTATAGTATTTTGTATATAAATAGATTTTAAAAATAAGTCTCTATCAAATCATGTGTTGTGTGTATGGATGTATATACGTTGAAACATTGTCGTGAAAATATTATGTTTTTTAACGCAACTTGATGAAAATAAATTTCACAAGTTATTAAACTAATTTTCAAATGGTTTTGTACACCACCGAGTAAGGACTGAAGCATTTACTCAGTGCTCCATCACAGTAACCATTAATAGTTTACTAAATTTAGTAAACTGTAAACTTGTACAAGTTGGCATAGCCAAACTGGTAACAGCATCAATGTGTGGACTGGCTTGTAGGTTCAAGTGGTTCTATTGGTTTTCTTTAAGGTTTTAAATATTTACACTTGGATGTAAATACAGTAAAATAATTAAGTTGTAGCAACCTAATCTGTTTTATGCTTTTTCTCTGTCAATATATCAACTTGTTCCTTTTTATTTCCATGATAAACTTATTTTTTAACTATATTCAGTGGTGTAGTGCTAAGGATAGAAGTGAGGGAATGCAGAGCTGCTGGCTCTCGGGGGTGGAGATGGTAGGTTTAAAGACCCCGCCCCCATTTATTAAAAATTTGACGAATTTCAGAGAGGTTTTAAGGCCATATGGGATGAGTATTTGGACATATACTGGCTAATTTTTCTCATCGGTGAATTGTTTAAATAGAGAATTTTGGTAGTCTATAGTGAGGGAATGCCGTTACCCCTCCCCAAAAAAGTAAGGGAACGCCATTCCTACGCGTTCCTACAACACTACACCGCTGACTATATTTTATATTAAAACAAGTCTTGTGCATGCTGGCTCATTTTTCAACAAAATGGCTAGGTTTTATTCGGTTTCTGAATGAAATTTGTAGCATAATGTGAACAAGTCGGTGCTGAATTTTATATATCACTTATTTTCAGAGCAAAAAAAAGAAAAAAGAGCGAGATGCAAACACTCTGATTGGCATTGCACTGTTTATTTTGGTCATTCCTCTTGTTCTTGTCCACTCCTTAAGCATGACCTTTTTTTTTTCTTTTTTTTTTTCCCTGCTCAATCATCTGAGAGCTCTTTACTCTCGGGGTCGGCAAAGATGGCACACTAAGATGTTTTTCTGGATTTAAACAAGGAAGTTTTAAGTAAATTTCAAATATTCAAAGCATGAAATAACATTTTATATATATAATTTATATTTGACTTAAATTCATTCAGACTTGATGCTTGTAAAAAAAAAATTGGAATTTTGGAAAGTTTTCTTACTGCTAGAATTCTGTGAAGATAGTTTTTATAATTTAAGAAAAGAAAAACTTGTTTTAACTGCATTTTGAATTTTTGGGATACAATTGTTATATAACGTGTACAGTTCCAGGGACTTTTCTGTTATACCTACTAAAAGCTAACATCCATAATTTTAAAGTATGGAAGCTTAAAAAAAAAAAGATTAAATGGTATCTTCTTTTTCTCGCCGACTAGAAACTCAATTTGTGGTGTCATATTTCAACAGCAATTTGATTTTAGAGAATCAAAACATTTTGACCATTCTCCTGAATGGTCAGTCTTGTATATCTTTTTAGTTGGGTTCCAGATCTGTCAAGTTTTCAGATTTTTGCAGCTTTGCCTGAAGAAGAGGTTAATGCTGTCAAAAGCTTGAAATAAGAAAAATATTAGCAATATTGGACATAGCATTTTGGGGCTTTTTTGTTAGTCCCCACCAGACCAAAATTTTCATAACCAGTGGGAATTGATATGTTAGGTTTATTTCGTTAGTTTCCCCTAGGGTTAGGGGTTAGGGTTTTTTCCTGGTGGGTACTAACGGAAAAGACCCATTATTTTGGGTCTTTTTTTGCGAGAAAAAGAAAATGTAAACTAGCTTTTACAAGCAAGAACAATTATAAATGGCAAACATAAAGCAGAATATTGCCGACCCCTTGTCTATTTTTTTTTTCTTCTTTGTCATGCCTCCCTCTTGGTGATGAACAAATTTTGCTAAGAGCAACAAATGTGTAATATTCATTTCTTTCAGTTATCTTTGCTTATTCCGTCTGCAATTTTTTTTTCAGTTTGCCCATAAAAGACACTGTTCTGAATGTATTTTTAATGTAAAATTACTGCAGCAACTGAAATAATTTCCCTATTGAGTTATTCTTCTAATCATGACAAATTACAAGAAAAGCCTTTTATTATTATTATTATTATTATTATTATTATTATAATCTTTGATAATATTTCAATGTGATTTTCACTGAAAACTGCATGGCTATCTAATATGAATTTTATAGCAAAGAAGTGTTGTGAAAATTTTAACAAAAAGTGTTTTTTGTATAGCCCCACCCAAAAATGTTATTTTGACGTACCATATTTCCTGGTGTTGAAGACACTTTTATTTTTTTCCCCCCTTTAAATAAGTCTCGAAATTTTACCCTGCCTTTTACTGGTTGGAGGTTACTTTTTCCAGAGGCCTATCCTATTTTTTATTTTCAAAATTTTGCATGTCAAAATCTGGATGTGTCCTTGAGGACAGAGCGTCCTCAACACCGGGAAATATGTTATATTTTTAGTTTTACTGTGTGGAAACAATAGTTGTTTCTTTGTTCTTTTTCGATATCTGCAAATAACAGTAAAGTTATCTTTATATTGGCCCTGTAACAAGCATGACTGCTAGCTAAATTAGTTATGTGTGCAATATTAATTAATGCTAGTTGTGTGGAATTTATCAGAAGGTTGACCTTGTACATTTCAGTTTTACCTTTGAGCAAATCCCCATCATCCATTCAATGATGTTACATGACAGTTTCCTAACTAACATGAATGTCTGTGCGCTGGGATAATGTATCTTAATATTTGCAAGTACCATATTTGATGGCATATAATGCCCCCTTTTTCCTTCAAAAAACCGTTCAAAAGGTTAACATAACCCTTGTTGTCCAGCCCTACAAAAATGCCATCAAATACAGTATCTTTTTAATTATTTTTTTTAGGCTTATTCTGACACCTAAATCAGTAATTGAAAAAATTCTGGAAAAACTGTCCTCATAAAAAAAGGATTGATGCCCTTGTCGTTTTAAATATTCTTGTTGGCTGATCTGTTTAAATTTTCTGTATATCTTTCACCTTTAACTCTTGAGATTTAAAAAGAATATATTATTATTAGTGTCACATAATGGTAAGGTTTAAGAAAAACGGCCAATGATCATAGTTCTCTCTAAGCTGTGTGCGCGTGCACATACACATTTTGGAAATCAACCAGTGCACAAAGGAAATTAATGTGCGCACTAAAGGTTAGTTACCTTAAATAATGTAGTAATTAATAATGATGCTTAGTTTCCTGCAACTTTAATAATAATCTGTGAATTGATGGGTGCTATTGTTATTAATTTATTTCATCACATAAGTATAGAATAAAATCTTAACTAAATACGTGACTTTCTAGAATGCTATCATACTTGTATTATATTAAAAATACAGTTTTATTAGCAATAGGAGATAGGCTGTGCCAAAATTATCTTGAAACAATTTCAAGTTTACATTTGCACAACAAAAGATGTTTGCGCACACTAGCTACAAAAGGTTAGAGGGAACATTGCCAATGATACATATTTTATAACTGATAACAATTTTAACTCAATAAGTCTGTAGGTTTGAGTATGTCAACATGCCATTATTACCTTTCTGCTTATACTTTCAATTTATAACCTCTCCTCGTTTTTTTATATCGGGGAAAAATTAAGCCAAACTAAAAAGACATACATTAGTTGTCACCTATACTTCACTATTATTAAGCAAAAAGAAAAAAAGCCATTTCTTTTTAACTGTTTTATGCTATTTTCTTGAAGACTCTTCTCTACCAATAAAAGTAAGTTTTTCATAGTGATTTCTTTATGAATATCTTTCATGTATAAATATTGAATATTCTTTACTATTTTAGCTTTCAGTTGTGATCATAAATTTCAATGTAGATTTAGTGTCTTTAATATTTCATTATTCATTCTAGGGCTATCTTAAAATTTCAAAAAAATCATCCAGTTAAAAAATAATTTTGCTTGAAAATCTTTACAGTAACATAATCCTGCATTATTTCCTAATATTTTCAAACTTTTATCTTTTTATCACTCAAATTGATCTTTAATCAACTCTGGCAACCAGATATACTCATGGTTAAAGGAAAAGCAAAGTTGCTTCCTGTGTCGCACAACATAGGAGACAATATTGTTTAATTTTATTTTTAATGATTCTCATCTCTCAATCTGTTTTTATTTTGATATTCAAGAATTTTGGACGGAAGAAATCAAATGAAATTTTATTGCTTGTATGCCTTGCTTCTTCCTGATTGTTCTCATTACAAATCTTTCAAATTTACCAAAGAAGAAAAAATATCTGAATTTTGAGAATTCTGGAACAAGTGAATGGGAATTCCATGTAAGACTTTCAAGCCGCTCTTTTGTTTGCTATTTCTGCCTATATGGACTCTTCCTTTTAGTTGTTCTTCATTTTCTCCTCTTTACCTACAAGTTGGCCAATACCTAAAGCAGTACAGTGGAGCCTCCTACCCAACATCCAGAGTGAAAGGTAGACATTATAGTAATTCTAATTACAAAAATTACCCTCTGCTTGTCATCAAAATGTTCGCCATGAAATTTTGTGAGGAATTATGTCCCCACCCACAACCAGTGCTGCGCCTCTTCTTTTTCCCACCAACCACAAAAAGAGCAAGCCTTTTTTTTTTCTTCTTATTTACTTAGTAGAGCAAGTGTAGTATTTTGATACTTACTTGTCTTAATAAAAACAGCCGAAGATTTTATTTTTTTTTAACCGATAAATGTGCTCAAAGTTTGTACTAAATGTAATTTGCAGAATTTTAAATTAAACACTTCTGGATATGTCCAGAAAGGAAAAATGTTTTTCTTTATTAGAAGATTCAATCACAAATTATATTTCATTTTAATGGTTTAATGTCCAATGACGGATGTTAACCGACTGATAAAGATGAAACATCTTGTTAGTAACTAAAAACAAAAATAACTTTCCTAAAAATTTGAGTTTTAAATTGTTAAATACTATAATAAATATCAATCCTAGCATAAAATTCTTTAGACTACATTTGTTAATTTCTATATATATTCATAAATTCAAAAACTCCTTATAATTAAATGAATGTATAAACAGTATACAACAATAAAAATTGTATGAAAATGATAAATTTTATAATTTTCAGCCTTGTTGAAATAGCATTGATAATGGCACTAAAATATGTTTGGAAAAGGAAATATTTTTTTTTAAATTGACAAAATGAATAGTGATGGGGGTGAACATCCCATTGAAAAATCTTCACTTGCTCTACTTTAGACAGCATCAGCCAATTTGCTACAGAACCAGTTTGAACTCTTTCACTCTTCAGTTGCTCTTGTAAGATGGACATGATTTGCACTGGAGTTGTTGCCAATTTTGCTTTTATGCTGCTATGGAAATGCTTCACCTCTTCTCCTTGTTCCCTCTTGTGATGTTTATTTTTTTGTTTTAACCCCAGCACACTTTCAGTCTAAATTGTGTTCTTTTCAGAATTTGCACTGTAAATTGTGATGTCATCAAACCTTATTTAACAGATTTCACATCCAGTTATTCATGCAGAAACAGGAGTTCTAAATTATTGTTGAGTTAATTTCTTTAGATTGTTATCTTTTGTGATGGAGTTTGCCAATATTTTGGTTTGTATCTTCTCTAATTATGAATTCACAATGATTTTGACAAAATAAATATTTATAATATTTGTATGCTCTTATAAATTTGTAGATTCTACAGCTTCATCCAAACATCAAAGGTTTACTGATTGTTCAAAATAATTTTTTTAAAAATTCTTATGTGAGTCAAATTAGTTGTGACTTATTAACAATTATTAATATAGACTTGTTCAGGTTTGTGCTATACTTGTAGTTGTGTGTACAACACTGATTTCAATAAACTTGTACTGGGATAGAACTTCTTCCTATATGAATGTTCATATATGAAATCTCAAATCCAGCCAGCTTTCTATTAGTATATCAATTGAAAGCACAATCATTACATTTAAAAACCTGGTAGATTTCTGGCAATATTTAAAAACCTGGTAGGTTTTTAGCAATATTTTTTAAAAATCTGGTAGCTTTCTAGCAATATTTTTTTAAAAATCTGGTAGCTTATAAAATATACAAAGCATAAATGTGACACACTGACATCTCAGTAAATATGAACTATTATGCCAATCAGAAGGCAATACCTTTCAGAGATGAGGTTGACAAAATATGATTGAATATTTGTAATTGTTGACATGGTTAATTTTTATTCAGGCTCTTTTATTTTTAGAACTTCTAGTAGATGGGTTATTATTTTTCGACTATTTTCTTTCATCTTAATTTTTTAGTTGCTTTTTATCACAACTTTACTCAGGTCATTGATCTATGACAGTGAGTAAACAGCTTGGCTCAGAAATGAAGAATATCTGAGATTCAAACTTGCGTCCCTCTTGCCTAGAGAAGCCTGTTAAACACCTAGCTGACTTACCGACTGAGCTATGAGAACTCAGAAGATCGAATTTAACCCTTAAACATAATTCCCAATCTCTCTTGGTGCCAAGTTTGTTTTTGTTTCTGTACTAGTAGTATCATTAAAGCAATTATTTTTTATAATTGCTAGTAGATGGGTTATAGTCTTATCTAATTTATTGGTTGGGTTGTTTTGAATTTCTCTTGTTAGAATATGCAATTCTACTAAATTTATAATAAAGAGATTGTTAGAGCAATGAAATCTTTCCACACAGGAACACAAACTTTATTGGTTTGTATAGATGTCTTTTTGAAGTGAAGGCAGAAATCCTCATTTCTAGGTGATTTTTGCAAAAGGAGGCACTTGGTTTTAAATGATTATTTATGTGTGCTTTTAGCTATGTCTTTGGCATGTTAGATTAAAAACCAATTCTTCTGCAATCTGAGCTATATCATTGTACCGTAAGTCTACAATTAAATAATGTGCATTTTTTTTAACTATATAAAAGCAGGGCTGAAGGCTGTTTTTCCTCAGTTTCATTGTAGCGATTAACAAGCTTTGCCAACCTTGTGCATGAAATTGAATTTATGTGCTATGCAGTCCTATATATCTTTCACTAAGCTCCACCCACAAATCCTACAAACAGATTTGTGAATTAAAAAAAAAAATGTTGGCTATATATCTTAACCCGTTGAATCCTGACACCTGACCAATTGGCAATACACTATCCCTGGACATTTTGGGTAAATTTCACTATTAGTAGTAGTATGACACTGAATACTATGTTTCAAGCTATTTTGTGGACTCTAGAATTGAATTACAATGCTCTTACTGGTTTACTGGTACTACATTGATTATACGTCAGATCGTTGTACCGGTAAACTGGTACTATGAGTTAAGGTACATGCTCTTACTGATATTACAGTGATTAGATGCCGGAGCATTGTAGCTTTACACAGGTACTACGGGTTCAACAGGTTAATCATGAAGATGAGAAAAGATAATAGCCTAAGTGTTACCAACTTGACACAAAAGGATGAATTTGGCCATCCCTCATACAAAAAGATTATAATAAGCAAACTTTCAACAAAGATTCTCAAATAATGTGATGAATAATGTGCATTATTGTCCTTATCACCTGACACTTCACAATTGATTGATTCAACTGATTTTGTTTGTTAAACTATTTCCACTCACAATATCAGTTTATTTTAAGACTGAAAGGTTCTTGATGCATTGCTTTTGCTCTGGCACCTCAAAGTGCATTGTGGCTTGGACAGACTTCAGACTTTGACTCGTGCTTCCAGTCACTGGATTCTTGAATGCCAAATACTCTCATTTGACCTTTTCTGAAGGCCATTCCTTCCGTGGCCACTTCTGATATGTGGCGCTTGCTTTGTTATGCAGAAGTTTTTATATAATTTTCTTTGATCTGTTTATGTATTTTGCTTACATTTCATG
This sequence comes from Architeuthis dux, assembly GCA_006491835.1. Taxonomy (NCBI): domain Eukaryota; kingdom Metazoa; phylum Mollusca; class Cephalopoda; order Oegopsida; family Architeuthidae; genus Architeuthis; species Architeuthis dux. The sequence goes on from VCCN01003735.1 coordinate 1,134,965, forward strand.
ACTTGGATGAAAATATAATTCATGTTCATATCATGTTTTCCTTCTAAAAAAGACATTGACATTTTGATGTTTTTTATACCTCCCTGTCACTTCTACTTGCACAAAAACCAGCTGTGCAGGAGAAGGATCTCCTTTTTTTTTGTCTTCACTTGAAATCAGTTTTCTTCCTAAATGGTGAGTTATAGTAATGAGCCTCACCAACCTACCCGTTCTTTCAACATTTAACCTCATGGTTTCTTGTCTTGTGCTCTGTTGAGCTCTTATCTTGAAACCAGAAATAATATTTTCAATTTCTCTTATAAAATTTAAAGTGATAAAGAGTAAATCTAATGGCATACCAGAAACAATTTCAAGATGTAATTGTGTGTTTTAGTGAAAACCAATATTGGATCAGTTTCTAATAAGAAAGCCTTATGTATTTAGTTGTATGATAAATTATCATAAGCTTGTTCAGCTAACAAACATCTGACAACATGCATACATAACAGTTTATAGGATACACAAACCACTTTGAAGTGACATCATTGGTACAATATCACTTCAGAATGTATTTATGGGTTAGATTTGATCTTCTGCCAACCATAAAAGCTCTAGTAGCTCAATCAGTATAGCAGCTGCCCTACACAGGCAGGCTTCCCGAGATAAGAGATATGAGTTCAAGTCTCACCTGGAGCTTATTCTTTGTCTGATCCAAAAATCAAGATGATATTACTATCACTTCAGGGTGCTTTGCACATTGTATTCGTGGTTTATTTTTCTCCATAAGCCAATCTATTCAATAAAAATTATTCATGATCTAATTATATATCGATCTCGTATCACAATCAAAAATAGCTTTAAAACAAACAAGGTGATTCCCAAGGTGTGGGTCAAAGTGTGCACTGGGGTGCCACGGTATATTAAAAAATATAATAATTAATATAATAATTCCAGGCAATCATAATTCAATACACTGATGCACGGTCACAACAATAGGAAGCGACATCTAACCGGCAGTTCAAGAATCACTCTGTCCATCTGGTGTTGAACACTAGGTGTCACTCGGTCGATAAACAAGGTTTACTATCTGGATGCTTCTAGAACTATGTTGAACATTCTTGGTACATAGTAGTTGCATATCAATAATTGTAAATTCTCTGTGGCCTCATAAAAGATTGAATCTACAGAATGGTCGTGTGATCAAGCTATTAAGTGTTAAAATAAAACTAATAAGTTTATTTGAAACGAGTAAGTTAATAATATAAATTTAAAAGTTTACTTAAATTAAGTATTTTTTAGGTTGTAACTAACCTAACCAAATGAACGTAAATGCAATTATTTGGTATTTTCTGATTTGGGGTGCAGTGAATCGAAAAAAGTTTGGGAACCACTGTCTTAGAACATGGATCTTACACATAAGGCCATCTTGTATTCAGTTCATTTGTATCAACACTCTTACCATTTTGCAAACATATTTTACACTTTCTAGTGGGGTTTTGCCATCTTGCAAAGGAATGACACTATCGTAAGATGAGTTATCTCATTCATGGCACTGGACTGACGACTTGCTAAAACAAGTTATCTCATCCGTGGCAGCAAACAGGTTCATACTGTATAAGTATTAAACTAATTTACAGTATGTAAATAAGGAAAATAACACTAACAGAGATGAAGGTATTAAAATATAATGTCTCAAAATATAATGTCTCATCTCAACAAATACCAAAACTTAGCAGAAAAGGTTATTTGCCTTTGTAACACTGATGATCTGATATTTTTTTAACTGGCAACTTTCACATTTTTAAATTCATTGCTTTTTTTTGCAAATACCAAATGGTGCTGATATTTTGGTACAAGTATTGCAGTCCCTCCTACAAAGCTAGTAGTATTGCTTTATTTTCGAATCTCATACTCCAATAACTGCAATCCCAAATTACCTAACCCAAACTCTGTACAGCAATGTCGTTAGTGATGGTGTATGAGATGCAAAAATAAAGCAATTCAGCTAGCTCTGTAGGAGGGACTGTACTGCTTGTACCAATATTTTAATCCATCCATTTTTATATTTTTTTTTGTGTTTTTTTTTTTATTTCTCCCTACACATGTCTGCATTAGTTTTCTTGTGACTCAAAACAAATTTTTTCATGGAAACTATAGCTAATATTTTTGTATTTTTTTTTAGTAGAAGCATTCACTCCTCTTTGTATTCTGAGCAGCTTACATACCTTCATGCATGGACCTCTGTACTCTACAGCATGAACAGCATTTTCCATGCATAAACATTTGTTACTTTTCACACACACATATAATCATGTTATGCGCATGAATATTTGTATATATAAAACTATTTGCATACTGCAATAGACAAAGAAAATGTTATCTGTGATTTTTACATTGTTCTCAGTTCTTCACAGGTTTCAAAATTTGCTTTATTGTGACCACTTGTATTTCTGACTCAAAAACCTGCTTCTTTTTTGCTGTAGCTCTACTTCTTGTGTGGTGGCCATCTTAAATGTTTTCTTTTTTGTATATACAGGTAGATCACCGGTTTTCCGGCACCCTTGGTTCCAGAATTGTGCTGGATTATCCATTCTACCCGACCAACAGAGGTCACGTTATAATAATTCAAGACTACTCCTCTGACCTACTCATTATGCACATCTCATATCTTTAAAGCATTAGGACTGTTAGAAACTTTAATTAAACAAATATTAAATATGAATTAAATGGTTAAATGTAATATATTAATATAAATGATACAGTTTATAAATGGAAATGAAACAAATGCAGGTATATTAATTAAACAAATACAGTAATGTACTTACAAAGAATTTTAAATGACATTGTATGATTTTTTTACCCCTTGCACTATACAATTAATCAGAAAGGTCTGGAAGAGAACTGTCTGTCAGGATTACTGGTTGTTTCACAATTGACAGTTGCATCAAAGACTTGATGTGTTTAAGGGGCAACATACTGGTCACATGAAGTTGAAGGATTTGTAGATGCTTGACTAGTTTTGAAACTCATTATTCTTGGTTATCTTCTTAAACATATAGAGGCAAAATTGTCATATACTTTGACCATTGTGAGAGCCATAAGAAATTAACTCTTAACATTCTGTTGAAAATTTTCCAAGTCCAAAGCTTAGTCCTATAATGATTGAGCAGAAAATGGCTAAAAATGGTTTGTTTATTCAAATGTTTATAGTTTCTTTACTTGTGGGCATATTGTTGTGAAAATTGGCAGTATTGCAAGAAAGACTTGTGCAAGCCTTGTGCGTTTTAGGATTTTCGGCCATGTTTGTTTACGTGTGGCCTCATGCTCTTTAGGACTTCAAGAGTTAAAGCGTTTGCTCCTAATTTTGTGCAGATTAGAAGACCATCAGCTGCTGGAAAATTGGTGGTGTGCCTGTATTTGTAGAATACAGTATTGCAGATTTTCCTCATAGGCGTGAACCCAATCCATCTCTGTTTATATCATAATTATTAGTTAAAGAACCAACCTACTCGATTATAACTTTTACAGGACTAATTATTGGGACAGAAGCATTCTTTTAAATTTGATTCAGTTCTGAGATTTCTTTTCAACTGTTCGATTCACTGAGTATCACCTACCTGACATTAAGCTATGGATTTTGTTTCTTATGTTGCTTTCTCTTTCAGTAATTCAAACAATAATACCCACTGTTTTATATTCAGATTTGTAAGAAGGTACAAAATGTTTTGTTCAGTATATTAGCTCTGTCAACACAGAAATAATATTTAGCACCACACACACACAC
>VCCN01003735.1:1151717-1170016 GCA_006491835.1 Architeuthis dux
TTTTTTTATGAATTTTTATTATCATAATACCCTCTTGGCATATTCTAGCTTCTTATTCCTTTAAAATATAGTCTTTCAGGTTATTATGGAGTTGTTACTCAATAGTACAGAAAAATTGCATGAACTATGTCAGAATCAGATTTCTACTCCCTTATTATTTAACTGATGCAAATTATTAGTTATCTATTGAAAACTTGCCTGCTTCTATCATTTCATTTCCATGTTAGCAATTTGAAAGTTGCATTTTTTTATGCAGCGGACATGACATTTTCAATCCAAAATTCACACTACACTTATCCTGGAAAATCTGAAAAATAGTTGACCAATTTTCTAGTACTGGCAAGCACATGGAATAAATAAAATGTCCAGGAAAATTATTTAGACAATGAGGCATTGGTCAATGAAGTTCAGTGCCAAAAATCACATTGACTGAGATTTTCAGGAAGTTTTGTTGCATAGGGATATAAATTTTATAAAGGAAAAAAATGTTTTTGTACGGTATGATTATTTTATATACTCACAGCCCCCCCCCACCTGCATTTGCTTTGGTTACCTCTTGTCCTCCTCAAACAGTTTTCCCTTGTTACTGCTCTGTTTATGCATTATTTCATATAGGAAATTTATTAATTTTATTTTGGGTTTATTTGAATTCATTTTTTGTGTATTATACTCATTATTATATGTAAGGGGCTACATGTTATATCGCCCATTATATTCATTATTAAGACATGATTTTTTTTTCCATAATAATATTTTATTTTAAAAGTGTCTGTTTCGCAGTAATTTTTTTTTGTGCATCGTCTTAAATAAAATAGTAATTAAGATCGTTTTGAAAATTAAATGGTGCCCGCCACACTATTGGTAGTCGTGAAAGTGCTCTTTGACATAAAAAGGTTGGAGACTCCTGAGCTAGATTATCACAGGAAAAGTCCTGGGAAATGATCTCTAGAAAAGAGTGGGAAGGAACCCTGATATAGCCAAGCATTGATTGAACACATTCTGAAGTGCTGTGATAAAAATATTGGAGAATCTTAAGTAGTAGGAAAAAAATGATTCCTAAACACGTTGTTTATATATACAGATTTCATTACTTAAAATCACTTGATCAAGTATTTACAATATTTATAGTTTTAAGTGCATAGGATTCAAATCAAAAAAGCTTGAGGGGCCTACAAGCTTATATTCTACACTCTTACAGTTCTGAAAACAGAAGCAGATTTGAATAAATACAAAAACTAAAACTGCTACTTTAGATTTTTACTATGAAATTTTTTGTTCGACATTTTTGTCAGTTCCTTGATCGAAATGTGGAGGTTATGGGTGGCCTAATGGTTATGGCATGCAGAATGGAATCAGCAAATCAAGTTCAAACTCAGTTTGCATTTACTTTGCATTAATGCCCTTGAGAAATGCATGTATGTGAGATATATATATATATTATATATATATGAAATCAAGGAATGGATAATTTTATATCTGCCAGAATATGATAATTATAAAAACATTATAAAAACATTTATTAATTGGGAACCCATATCAGCCTGGCATTGGTGTTAGCGATTGATAAACGGGCAGCCTAGATTGTATAAATAAATAAAGAAATGAGCACTGTGCGGGGATCGAACCCGCGTCAACCCTGGAAGCAACTACTGAGCTAACAGCGCCCTCATAGAAAGGCAGCGGCTCAAAACATACACATTCGCTCACCTCCTTATTTTTAACCGATCGTATTTTTAGGCACATAATATGAAGTGGTTCCTATGCCTACAGTATGAAATCAAGGAATGGATAATCTTATATCCGACAGAATATGATTATTAATAAATATCTTTAAAATTAAATTGTATATAATTTCCTTCGGTTGTTGCTACATTTAGAACAGCATCTTTGAAAGTGTTTTTTGTTTGTTTGTTTGTTGTTTTTGTTTTTTTTTTTGTTTTTTGTTAAATCTTCCACTTGTACTCAAGGTGGAGACAGGGTTACATTATTTTGTCTGTCCATTTTTATTCTCCTTTATTTGACTTGAGTGATTTATTAAAACCAACTTTGGCTTACTAAGCCTGTCAAAGCTTCACCAGAGCCCGGTTAATTATATATTTTGGGAACATGTTCTCTACCCTGTCCGTTGCCAGTCTCTCACAACACTGGACAAGGGGTTGGACTTTCCTGGTTTTTAATTCAAAGTTGTTCATATCCTAGACTGGTTGCCAACCGAAGCATAAGAGCCTAGTCTTTCCTGCTATTTATCCATAGCAAGAGAGATGGATTCATGCCTTTCCCAAAGGAATTAGTGCAGAGTGAAGGCAAACTGTCCCAGCAGGAATTTGAACTCTCTTCACTAATTACATTTTCTGTGCTGCTAACCATTAGGCCACCAGTGCCTCCGCATCTACGGAAGTACACTAGTAAAAACACCTTATGGTAAAATAACTTCTATTAATGCATTTTGGAGTGCACATAAGAACTGCTTGTCATTTACTCAATATTTGTGTATCTGTTTAGGATTTACTCGTACAATTAGAAATAATGTACACACTATTGTGTACATAATTAATTGTACATTTTCTTTCATTATATTATTTGCAATTGCTTTTCAGGTCCTGGTCAAGTGACAACCGCTGTAGATATTTACTCATTTGGAATGTGTGCACTAGAAGTAAGTATCACGTGACCCACCCAAGAATGTTTAGTGTGCGCAAGAAAACTTTAGACAATAAACCTTCTACAATGTTTTTTAGTTTCTTGTATTTGGGAGACTTTCTAAGTTTTAAAACAAATTCTAATCAAAATATAATCTTATTAACCTACTAAATTAACATTAATGTAAAAAAATGTCAATATTTGAAATTGTAATTATACAAGACATTAAGTTGATAAATTTTTGTAAAATTAGTAAAAAGTATGTCTTGTTGCTTTCACTGTGATTTTAATATATATTTAAAATCTTACTGGTCTATTAATAACAACTGAACTCCCAAACAGCCAATACAAATTTGATTACTTTTACCTAACAATAACTGATCAAGCATTAATGAAACTAGTAATATAGACCATGTATAGCCAATCGTGTTACACAGATAAATTGTCGGAAGGGTTTTATGCAAATACAAATGAATGAACCACGATTTACCCTTCTTATAAGACCCCTTTAAGTTAATATCTCTTGGCTATTATCTTTATTGTTTATCATTCCTGCAATTTTCAGAAGTAGTTAACAAAATCTCTGTATTTTCTTTTTTTCTTCTATCAAATCTTGTTTTCCCTATTTGTGGTGTAGATGTCCCATACATTTTTATTGTTCCTACAAGTTATTTGGTATAACCCTGATTATTCTGCTGCTTAGAATGGCTTATAATTTAGTTTAGCTCATTCAAACACCCACACACAGTTAGTTTTGTAATCGGGACTCTAATATCACATGGGATTGTTGCAAGAAAACAAAAGTAGCCTATTATACCACATGAAATCACTTGAAAAATTTGCAAGTAAAAATGATGCACATATTTGTGCTTGTATCTCACCTGTTTAAATTTCAAAGGTTTTTTTTTTGTTGATTTTTTTTGTGTCGTGTATATGTCGTATTTATTCTTGAAGTTGTTTACTGTTTTTGTTGTTAGTATATTTAGGTCATACTTTAGAGGCTCTATGCAACCAAATTCTTGTTGGTATAGTGGTAAGTACCATTGACTCTTGAGGGAGACTGGAGATTTAATTCCCACTGTAGAGGCACAGTCAGTTTCAGATTTTATACCTTTACTTTCCGGGTGTGTGTGGGTGTATTAAAAATATATATACAGACAGAATCTAGGAAGGTGGTAATCATTGCCATCGCAAATTAATTAAACTCTAAGTGTCTGCTGCACTGGCTGAATTTGCCTCAGACAAACACGTTATAATAGATTAAGTATTTGGTTAGTTTTTAGTATTGTCTGAATTTCTGAGATGAGGAATTATCATTATTATACACTGATTTACTCGGGCTACTGTCCTCCTCTTGATTGTTGTAGTCACAACATTTTGGCTGTTGTACCCTCGGCCTTCTCCAGGTATCTGTAGTGGTTGGTAACCTTCTGGAAATTTCTAACCAAATCCTTTATTCAATCCATGGTGGTAGATTGTTCTCATTCCACTGTTCATGCTAGACGATATGTTGTATCAGTTAATTCTTCCTTGTGATGTCGCTTGTCTGTCTCGTCCACTGAACCAGAGTTTGACTTTTTTGCACTACTCGACCAAGGGATTGAACTCACGACTGCCAGGCAGGTTACTAGATACGCTTAACCAATGCTCTTATCTACTAGGCCAGTGGTTTCGAAACTTTGAAAACTCAAGGACACCTTCTATAAAAGAAGTATTCTAGCAGACCCCTATTTTTAGCATGAACTACAATAATAAGCAAATTGTCCTTTAAAAATCATTTTCACTTTAAATGGATTATATTCATTCGAATTTTAATATATAGTACAGGTCTGTGTACAATAATTATGTTTTTTGATAGCAGTGCCATGGATGATGTTCTTTCTCTGCCACAAGATTCGTAATGTCAGGTTCTATATTTGACACATTAATTCTCAAGTAATATTCAACATTCAGTTGGTTTCGTTGTTTATTTTTTATGCACAGCATCATAGAGAAAGCCCACGCACAAAGGTAAGTTGTACAAAAAGGAAGTAGTTTCTGAAGGGCTTTTTCTGATAATTCTAGATAAGTATTTCTCCTGATAACCAAAAATTTGTTTAAGAACAATTTTCAAGGAACCATCACACGGTAGCTCTGTCAATGTATCCCGTTTGGAAATTGTCAAATCGATGATTTCATGTATATTTTTTAAAGTTTATTAAATTCTAGTTGAGGAAAATAATATCTGATATTCCGACTGAAGATGACTGCAACTTTTTTATTGTATATATAATAAATAAAAAATTATAAATATACTAGCAGGGATTCCCGGCGTTGCCCGTGCCAATATGGTTTACGGTTGGAATAAGTCTAGATTGCATTATAAAGATAGGGATGGAAAGATAGTTATTGCATAAAATCCATAATACCCTAGGTCCCTCCTAACCAAGTGCAATACAGGCCTCCCATTATAACTTCTGAATTAGGGTAGCAAAAAAAACGAACACTGTGTTCTAAACTTGCCACGACCAATGTATATATTTAGGAGCTAGATCTACCTAATATGGAGCTAAATGTAGGTCATTTTTAGCTATTTTTAGCTATATCTAGCTATTGTTGAGCTAGTAAAATATGTTGGGCACTACAATCCACCCGCGTTTGAAAGCAAACTTTGGTATAACGCAACGTGTTATAACGTGGGAGGCCTGTATTAAACTGTGCTGTTACTTCCCGTCCGTCTTTGGGAAGTAAATCCTTGAAGTATGCGGTTATTTCCCTGAAATATTAATAGTAAAAAAAAAAAATGAAAATAAAAAACTTGAATTGGAAAAGAAGGAAACAATAAGGTGTCGCAGAGCCCAGAATCCTGGTTAAAAGCAAGAAGAGCTTTGTTAATGTCTTTTTAGACTTTAGCCAAGTTGTTGTTGTGAGAGCAACCTTCACAACATATCGAACCCGTGGACAGTAAGGAAGGAAGTAAATGACCACTGAGTAACTGAAGCAGTAAGGAACTGAATAATTGTTTTTAAAATACGGTATTATGCGAACCGCATACTTTGAGTCCTTCTTCTGTAAGACAGTTGTAAATTAGTGCCTCAGAATTCTACAGCTAAAAAACTGTGACTTAATACTGTATTGTTTTAGAAGTGTGATAGAATGTGTTATATTTCACATAGATATTAATTAAAACTGTCAATAGAAAAAACAAAAAGTATTCACATGGGAATATCTAGTTTCACTTTTTAAAATCGTGTGTTGTGTAGCATAAACTGTTTCCTTGTTAAGTATAAAATCGCTGTTCCAAAAAGGAAATGAAATATAACCAATGAAATTTATGAGGCTGACACTGTCTATGCGTGTGTGTGTGTGTGTTTTTTAATACTACTACTATTAGAAATAATACTTAATATTGTCATTGCTGAAAAAATGCCAGAACAGGTAAAAAAAAAAGTGTCATTCATAAGAAGAATTAAAGGAGAAACTTTTAATATAAAAATCATGTCTTTTCTATGTAGTGAACCACAGATTGACAGACTATATGAGTTTGACAGATCATTTTCCAATGTGGGAAGTTGACCTTTTCTTAGTGTACATGTGGAATATTATCTCTATTTTCCTTTTAGTTTTCATGGAGAAGAGGCACGGACAGACAAACAGGGCTCAAATATTAGTGTAGATATATTTTTTGTATAAATGTATTTATTTATCAGAATGAAATAAGCTGTGCATATCCGTATGATAAATTTTTGTTAATATCTAAGACTTGTCAATTTAGCTCGGTCAGTAAGGCAGCCTCCTGGCAATCAGTTGCTCGTGAGTTCAAATCATGGTAGGGGAATGGGAATTTTACATATCGGTTTACACCCCTAATTTTGGTGAGGATTGTTCTTGTTGTTACAGTAGGAAAACAAAGTCAACTCCAGACTTTGTACTCCAGGCTTCTTTTAAACTTTTCACATGTATGATAAAAATTTCAAATATCTTTTGAAGTACATTTTTCTCTTGATCGCTGTACAAAATCAAATGCGGTTGGAAATGAATCAAAAACACTCTATTTAAGTATATTCTCCAACAATTCTAATTTTTTATCATGGCTTCTACTTTATCTTCAACTTTAAAAACATCTACAGTCGTTGCTTGCAAACTTCAATTTAATTCATTTAAGAAACAAAAAATTGTCAGTTAAATATGTGTGACGATGCTGTGAAAACCGACTTGCCCAGAGCAAAAAGACTGCATAGCATGCTGTCGGTTTTGTGGAATTGCAAGAATCTAAGTATGTCTACAGTTGTGGAGAGTCAGTGACTCAGATGTGACAAGCTTTTGACCATAAAAGGACTTCTTGTTAGTTGATGGTAGGCTTGCCTACGTTGGTGATGACAGATGTGAATTACGAAATAGCTCTTCAGTTGTGCAGTCAGTGCCTATAAAAGGCCTGTCAGCGACGTCTCATCAGTTAGTGGTTGGCTTCCCTATTCAAGCTACGTTGGTGGTGACAGCTGTGAATTACATTGGTAGCTCCTTAGATTTTGTGATAGCAGTGATAGCTTACTGGTGATAAGCATGGAGGTGTCCCTTGAAGGTAACGTTGACGTGCCGTTTGACTTATTGCATTGAACTGTCAGTGTTTTTTCCCACCTCCTTGGAAACTACAAGCTATTTCAGCAATCTGTATGATGGTGGAGAACAAGTTCGACCTAAGTCTGATCCCTAAATTCGACGGCTCAAATACCAACCAGTTCATCATCAAATGGATCGAAAAGCGGGGTGAAAGGTATTGAGCGAGTTCTTCCTTTGCGTCTGACGGGTAGCGCATTTGGTGTGTACCAACAGCTGAGTGCGACGGCACAGGCCAATGTTGATTAAGTAAAACATGCCCTATATACAGCATTTGCAACGGATCCATTTGTGACATATGACCCGTTCGTAATGCGACACTTACGCCTAGGTGAGTCGGTTGACATATATATTGTATCTTATGTAAGTTATTGATATTGTTTGGCGGGATGACTGAACATGGCCTTTTTTGTCACATTTGTGGCCGGATTGCCAGACTACGTCAAGGAGCTGCTATAGACAAACTATTGGCCTGAGCTAGGGAAATCCTGAAAGATGAGACAGCAGCTATAGGACCGACGTAGAGCGATGAAATGGAAACCGACTTGCCCAGAGCAAAAAGACAGTGTAGAGCCGTCGACAGATATAGATGAGGTGGCAGTGAGCTGGATGTGGCTTTTGGCTATAAAAGGCCAGTCGGTGCTAGGCTTGCCAACTGAAGTTGGTGGTGACAGCTGTGAATTTCTTGACAGTGTTGATAGCTTGCCGGTGATAAGCAAGGAAGTGTCCCTTGAAGGTATTGTTCCAGTGCTGCAACGTTGACATGACTTATTTTGCATCGAACTGTGTCTGTCTGTGTGTGTGTGTCCCCGGAAACTACAATATGCCATCTTCACTAGCCAAGAGAAGTCATTCAAGTCCTCTTTCAAAGGGTAATTCCTTTGATCAATTAAAAATAGTCTTATTTCATATTGAAGCTCGAGAATGCGATTCAAAACCTCCCCATAAGACAATCAGTGAATTTCAGTATGTAGAATTGGTTGTTTATGATGGCTTCCTATTTCATTACATAAAACTTGAAAAACTTGACTATTTATTGGGTGAGCCTTAATAAAATTTACTATAAACATGGCTTCATCAAATGTTTTTAAATTGTTGTCATTTTCCTGGAGGCAAGCCATAACAAATCAGAAATGCAGAGAAATGGCCACTCCTGGAGAGATCTGGAGAAGACTGCCCAGAGTCGAGTGCACTAGCAGAGCGTTGTTGATGGCCTATGCTCCTCATGGGGCAAAGGGCTTTACTAACCGATTCACAATGGATGCAAACAGTGTGTCCAGATTGCATTTGGTGCTTCTTATTTAATTAAACTTACAATCCTGCTTACTGCGCCAGTCATAGCTCGAGCCCCGTCCGTACTAACATCAACACAATTTGACCAATTTAGTTCATTCATTTTTATAAAATCATTTAAACAAGTGAAAAGTGCTTGCCCAGTAATGCAAGTTTGAAGAGATTTACAAAATAAGAAATCTTCATGAAATTTACTGTCATATTCATATTGAATGAAAGTAAATTAGCTTTGTTGGAAATATCTGTGCTTTCATTAAGTTGTAGTGACTCTTTTGTAAGACATGTTTGCGATTCGATCACTAATTGTAGTGTCTCATAACAAAATTAAATATAAGTCTTTTGCGATTTTATCTCTCACCATTTGCGTAACCATTATCTTTTTGGCAGGTAGAATTAAATTCTCGGCAATTGTGCAGGGTTTCCCGATTTTGCTATTAAGAGAGACACTTCATAAGATTCGGTAACGGCTTGTTCATTATTGCTACTAGTCGCAGGTTTTCGTATAAGTGTCTGATTTGCTTGTACAGTACCAGACACCCCTTATACAACTTCCAGAAAACCTGGTATTTTTTAAAACTGGCTAGTTTTGTATCTGGCAGGCTTCGTAGTAGTTCGTCGCTTTAATTTTCATGGTATGGTTGAATTGTCTTCAGATTCATATTAGTGGATTAGTATTGATTAATCAGACCCTGTTTTTGGAGTGGATTAATTTGTATATGTCATAAACAGTTTCGTTCTTTACTTTTCTTTGTTTACTTTTGATCGTATATTTTATATTCTATATTTATAAAAATTTTAACTGGATTAATAAAGCTCAAACAGACCCTGCTTTAGAAGTGTATTAATTTGTATCTGTTAAATCCAATTTCGTTCTTTACTTTTCATTGTTTATTTTATACTTTAAGTATAAAGCCTTGGTCCAGATATCCGGAAAATCTAGAAATCCGGGTCACCTCCGGTCCGAAGCTTGCCAGATAAATTGTCCGGTACTGTTATTCTTTCAATTTCATTTGGAAAAATTCAATCGATTTACCGGCGTATTGTTTGTTTTGAGTCCTGGTGATGCTTAAGCTTTGCTGGCTTCATAGCTTCATTTCATAATATATCATCAGCACAAGTACCGTATTTCTTTGTGTATAACACGATTCTTGTATAATATGAGTATATATATTGAAATGCAGGTCAAAGAGACACCGCTTTTTATGCAGATGCCCGAGCTGGCTGTAGAGGTCTGCAGCCCCTGTATGTGAAGTACCCTAACAGTACAGCTGCCTGTGCAGATTCAAGCTAAAGTCCCAAACCCCCCGCATGCCCCCCTCGTGGAGTTGTAGGTGTTTTTTTTTCTTTCCTACTCCATTTCTTTCCTTCCCTGTTTTCATTGAGTTTTAACTTAAGTTCACGCACCCATTTTTCTTTTCAGACCCCCCCACCACTTCCTTTTGACCCCAGCCATTCTTTTTCTACTTTAGATATGGTAAAATAAGAAATGTTAAAATACAACAGTACATGGAAAATATAGTTTAGAATATTATTAGAAAAAGAGAGGAATTTGTAAATATGAAAACTTAGCTCTTAGTTCTGTCAGGTATCAGATAAGTGACAATGTGTAGTTTGGAATTTTACTAAAATAATGGCTTGGACGATCCTAGTTTACAGCCAAGCCTTTATCTGACTACAGTGCCACTACCCTCTCCCCCCCTCAGAGAAGTAACCCGACGGTACGGCTGCCTGTGCGGATTGGAGCTCAGGTTCGAGACACACCACTGAAGCAGATGCGTTTTATAAAAAAAAAAGAATTTTTTGTGTTTGCTTGCATACATAAGCAATCTTTTATATATCTGAAACTACATTATGCGCAGACACACACACACACACACACACACATAATTATATAGCTATATTTAGGTGAGATTTTTGGCAGTCCTAAGCTTAGGAGGTAGCCTGGAAGACTTTTCGGGGTCATGTTTGCTTATCTGCATCTTCTGCTTCCCAGTTGCGGTGGTCAGTTCCGCACCTCTGTTACGTTGACCAGGTTTTGGTATTTATCGGTTAATTTCAGTCAGCCTGTTCCGTGGTCAAATGGATAATGTGTTAGCCTACTTAACGCTAGGTTATAGGATCGAATCGTGGCAGCACTTCGTTAACTTTATATATCGGTTTACTATAGCATGAGACATCTGCTCAAACAAACAGACAAAAAGTGACATTGACTTTTATATAATAAGATTCCCAAATCTCTGTATTTTCTTTTTGATTCCTTTATTAATCACTGCTACCCACAACACTTTAAATACTATTGTTGGGTTTAGGTTATTCATGTGTTCTGACATTTATATCTATCTATCTATGTATCCGGACTTCTCCCAGCTATAACCGTTCATAGTAGAAACTTGAAATTTTGCACACACACACTCCCCTCAATGAGTAGGGAAATTGATTTTTGGTTTGTTTTTTGTTTTTTTTTTGAAAATTCATTGATCATCCCCAACACAGCATATATGGGTGGGGGTTGATCATAATTTCTTGTTTTATATATTTGTGATGTATATGTCACATAACATTTTATTGTTCCTACTAGTCATTTGGTATAACCCAGATTTTTCAGTAAGTTTCTGCTGCTTAGAATCCTATATATATTATTCTACTTGATTGTATGTAAAACTGACCGTCAGGCTTTCTGATTATTATTAATTTCTTCTCTGGTACTTTTAATTTCTGGTACTTTTAATTTCTGGTATCTTCTCATGTGTTCTTGAGTTTTATTACTCCTTTCCCCTTTTGATGTTTCGCCACTTGCAAAGTGGATAAAGAAGGAGAGGAGTCAATTGTTGTGCACTGAAACTTAAGCATAGTATCTTGCAGCTATAAAGTTTCAATTCTCCTATCTTTCATCATTTCTCTTCTTCCTCACGACCTACCCCTGCAATGGAAGAGGATGCTTATGCTTATGCTTGAATGGGAGCAAAAAGGACTCAAAGACTGTCATTCATTCATTACTCCTTCCCCACAAGAAGCCTAGAACTTTATAGTAGTAGTAGTAGTAGAGCACAATAATATAGACATATAGCAAAAATAATCAATAATAACAGATAAGACAGTGATTAGTGGATACATTAGTAGAGAGAAACGACTACAAATACTCCTATATATTTACAACATATATATATGTATATATTCATAACACTAGACAAAATAATTCTTGAAAAGCTTTTTTCATCTGATACTCGAAGGAGAACGTCAGAATGTAATCCAGATTTTTAAATATATTGTTTAGGAGATTTGAAATGACGTCTCGTTGTTCTAAAACAGAAAGAATTTGTTTTTTCACTAAAACTATTTAACTGACTTTCGAGCACATTTTAGAACAACAATCCAAGACGTCATGATTTGAGACTATGTTGTGACGTCATTTCAAATCTCCTAAACGATATTTTTTTCAAATCTGGATTACATCTGATGGTTCTTCTTTGATAAGTGTCAGATGAAAAAAGCTTTTCAGGAATTATTTTGTCTAGGGTCATAAATATATCTATGTTGTAAATATATGAGTATTTGTAATTGTTTCTGTCTACGAATGTATCCACTAATCACAGGAATTTTAAAATTCTTTACCACCAAAAGACTTTTCAATAACAGATATATTAGTTTCATTCTCCTTTGCATGTTATTATAGTTAATATAGATACTTTCTATAGGTAATAAATTACTTTAACCAAATTTATATACTTAATTGCAGAAAAATATATGCAAGAGTAATGATATCTTAGTTGTCAATACCCGTGGAATTTCCACAGGTCTATAAGTGGTTTATAATTTAGTTTAGCTTTCACACGCATATGCACACACGCAGTTACAGTTTTAATAGAAGTGACTAATATCACCAGGAATTGTTGCAAGAAAGCAAAAGTAGCCTATTTAAGGGGCTTTATGCAACCAAATTCTTGTTGGTATAGTGGTAAGTATCATTGACTGTCTTGAGGGTGACTGGGGATTTAATGCACGCACGATTTTATACCTTTACTTTCCGGGTGGGTGTATTAAAAGAAAATATACAGACAGAATCTAGGAGGATGCTAATCATTGTCATCTCAAATTAAGTAAACTCAAATTGTCTGCTGTATTGACTGAATTTGCCTCAGACAAACAAACACGTTATAATAGATTAAGTATTTGGTTAGTTTTTAATAATCTGTACAGAAATACCAAGTACACTGAGATTACAGGTTTTCACAACCGCTTTTTCCTTGATAATCAAATTGTTTCCGTAGTCTGCCTGTAGTCTTTAACTCAAAACCCGAACATCTCAGCAATTTCCATGCATTGTGCATTCAAGGATTAGGCTTTGAAGCCATCAAAGAAGACATTCTGGACCTCTTCTCATTGATGAGAAGTAATCTGTTAAAAAGCAGCATTAATTGAAGTGTGTTCTTAACAGCATGTAACGTTCCCAGATATGGGGATTGTATGTGTTTTAATGTCTCTTCATGGTTTATATCTTCATTTTGTGTTTCCTTTTTCTCTTAGATGGCAGCTTTAGAAATCCAAGGCAATGGAGAAGCTAATGTCACACCTGAAGCCATCATAAACACATTAGATTCCTTAGAAGATTCCTTACAACGGGTAAGTACTAGCCTCTGTTTCTCGCGGTTTTAGAAATTGTAATATATTATTCAGCTGTACTAAAATGAATTGGTTTGATATGTTAAACCAGTGGTTCCCAACCTTTTCGAGTCATTCCCTGACTTGTGTCAATAAGATTACTAGTATTTCCCGCCCTTCCATTTATGAAGTTGCAACAAAGAATAATTTCAAATAACTTTTTATATTTTATGTATAATTAGACAGCTTCATACTAAGAATTTGTTTAATTTTATAATTGTATATTTGCTGCTGTGTATTTGCTACTCAAAGAAAGCAAGTGAAAATAATTAGAACATCATTTGAAATTCCAATTTATTACAAAAAAAATAAGAATTCTGCTATCGTAACTGATATACACATCAATGTGATCTCTATTCTTGTTTTTTTTTTTTTGCTACTAGTTCTTCGATTTGTGGGTCTATTAGTGAGAGAGCACATCTTAAATCATTCTCAATTTGGAGCTTATTTCGAGCCTTCGACTTGATAGATAGAAGTGCAGAAAACCCTATCTCTAGACTTTATTTTTACCTAATAGCCATATTCCCCCTTGGACTACTCAATCCCACCCCCTCCCAGTTGGGAACCACTGCGTTAAACTATTGCTGTAATTCTCATCTATCATTTGTAATATACCAATGACCGATTCCTTCTTATAGTTTTCTTTCTTTTTTTATCAATTGCATGCACAACTTTAAGTGCTATAGCTACACATTGTTTAAGAATAAACAAATTTATAATTACCAACCATGTCTACTATTAAGTTTTTCTTTAGCTTCATTGTATGAACAAGTTAATTCCTTCACATAAAGATACAAAAATAAAAATATTTTTTAATGTTTTCAATTGTTAATGAAAGAAAGCAACAGAAAGAACTCCAACAAAAAGAATTCAAAATGGATGCCTGGCCTCATTCTAGGCTCAGCTGTAATTTTTATAATCAAGGATGATATGTACAGAGGAAGTTTTGGACAGGTTATTTTAGATAACAATAACCAGCTTCTTTGTTATCTTATTAAATTCATTGTTATAAACAACTTTACATTCTAAACAATTAATATGAAGAAATTTATTTTAATTTTATATTCATTTTTAATTTGTTTTAAATAAAGTGTTTGGGACTGACTGATTTTGATAGCAATAGCCGTTTGATAACATTATCCATGATTATAATAAACGGCTCTCTCTGTAATAGTAATTGCATGAGCAAAGCAAGGGTCCATTGATTGTTTTCCAAGAATTTAAATTAAACATGTAGACCATATACATTTTTCCGTTTTTTTTTTTAAATATTTTATTAGATGAAGTATTATAAATCCTTATTATTCTAAATTTTTATGATTACTTTTTACCTTCATCTTAATTTTATTAGTTGCTTTTTATCACAACTTTTTCCAGTTGAAGTCTTGGTGGCTGAATTGGTAAAGCAGGTCAGGCTAAACGGTGCTTCCTTTTGGGGATGTGGGTTTGAATCCCACCTAAACCTTTTTATTTTTATTTTTTTTTTCCCGATCAATGCTATTTACTCACTGCTGGAGGGTAATTGGGCTGAGCAAAAGTTGCGATAAAAAGCAACTAATAAAATTAAGATGAAGGTAAAAAGTAGTCATAACAATTTAGAATAACAATGTAGATTATATGTTTGAACGTTTTTAAATTGTTGATTTTGTTTTTATTTTCCATTATTTTTTTTTAACCATTAATGATTGTAGCTCAAAAGTTAATTCTTTTCTCACCTATCTTTTTCTGTGTTCTTACAGGATTTTATCCAACGGTGTATTGAAAGGGATCCACAAAAACGACCAGGTTCCCGAGAACTGCTCTTTCATGCAGTGCTTTTTGAAGTCCACTCACTAAAACTGCTCGCTGGTTACTGCTTTGTCAAAAATTCCTGTAAGTTTGTTTTCAACATTGTAATCAGTTCCCTAGAGACTTTGTGCCAGTCTGTCTTATTCTGGACTATTCTTTCTCACTATTCTTATTTTTACTCAGTTTCAAAGAATGAACCACAAAATTTATAATTATCTAATATTTCTACTATTAAGCTTTTCTTTTTGCTCCACTCTATGAAGAATTTCTGTATTTTCCGACATCGAGAAATTACCCCAATTTTGACTTACAAAATTATGAAGATATATTAAGGTCTCAGCACTTTTACCTAGTGATGTACCGGATGTGGGTATTTGATATCCAGATTTTACTGGATATTCGTCTGAACAATATTTATAATATTAACATGTAAAATGTTTTTAATAAATGATCTATACCAAAGATATAAAACTACAGATTAAGTTTACCTATTTATAATATCATCAATAATAACACATGTAACAGAAAACAAATCTATGCATAATGAGACTATAACTATAAAGATTATGTGCTATGTACGGATCTGTTTTAGAGATTACATTTGCAGTTCATATTTCTAAATGCATAGTGGTGGTACCTTGAGTGTTGGTCACCTGGGCTGCTGGGTGTCAGTATGAGGGAGTTGTACATGTGAGGGGGTCAGTGTTCAAAGGGTTAAACATAATTGTAGATAAGTGAAAGTGTAGTAGAGAAGTCTCTTTCAAACGGAAGGTCCGCAGGGCACAAAGTCTCTTTAAAACTTGAGGACCGCAGAGCACAATGCCTCTTTCACAGGACACCTCTTCGGAGGGAACCTCTTCTGCACAACACCGACAAACGCACTGTTTTCCTTCGAATATTTGCTTCTACGCCAACAACGTTCGTCATACCGCAGCCAAAAGCGAATTGTTTTCACTCCTCCAATCGGCCACTTATATCATGCCAAGGAGTGATTCAAGTGCCCGTATGTGAAGTGTCTGATGCAGCAAAACATGAGAGGGGAGCCCCGATGTTCCAACAGTGCTGCCACACAATGTCTCTTCGGCTGTGGTTGGGCAGGGGGCTCAGGTTCGACCTCGCAGTTCGTATCGCCACCACAGAAAGATGACACGATTTTGATTTAGAACACTTTTTGTTTTCCACTTAAGATTTGAATGAAAAAGCATCACCTGATGACTTTGTAATTGAGTTTTGAATTTGTGTTTTTTGTTAGATATTCTGCCTGGAAACATGGCAGAAGAAGCTTACCTTCCCAAGACAGATCCCTCAAAAGTGATTGCTGAAATTAACTTCAGAGAATCAGGTCCTATGTCGTGGAAGTAAGTTATCAACCTTTTTTTCTTTTTTCTTTCTGTAGCCATGGAATGGGAATCATTACTTATGAACTTTTCAATCTTTTATTCTCAAAAAAAAAAAAAATGTCAGCATATTGTTTGTTGGTAGATTTTATGGATGAAGTAGGGAATAAGCACCCCGGAATTGACTGAATTGAAACGGACACATTTTGCCTCAACACCGGTGATGTCATTGCAACGTCAGCAGTCTTAACAGGATAAACAAATACGTGTTTTTTAGGGAAGATACCAGCTTTAACTTTGCACAGACCTTTTTTGACAAGTTTAACATTAAAAGAGTGAGATTGAAATTAATAATCTCTTACTTTTTAAAAACTTTTTTTTCATCCAGTCCAGATAAATGATGAGCAAAGAAAGAAAACGGAAGCATTTTTAGAGTTTTTTTATGAAAATGTTTACATCACAATGTTGTTTAAATGTTTAAACGGGCGCTACTCCTTATAATTCTGGATATAGTAACACACAATAATGAAACCTGAAAGGGCTAATCAGTTTCAATATTAAAGTTGACTCACACTTGATGATCAAGACGAAAAAAAGTGGTTTTTATTATTTTGTTACCAAAAAATGAATACCTGGAAATGAAATGTTCCTAAATAAAATAAATGTTGAAAAAGGAAGACAAAAATCAGATGCTTTTTAAGGAAATTAAAATTTAAATAATAGTCAATGAATCAGTTCGATTTTTTTTGTAATTTATGTTATTATGTTAAGAGTATTTTTTTAAAGTTTAAATCAAATCAGAGTTTTTATGACATTCTTACTCCTTTAGACTTGCTCGGCAAGGTGAA
Organism: Architeuthis dux; assembly: GCA_006491835.1. Lineage (NCBI taxonomy): Eukaryota > Metazoa > Mollusca > Cephalopoda > Oegopsida > Architeuthidae > Architeuthis > Architeuthis dux. The sequence goes on from VCCN01003735.1 coordinate 1,168,879, forward strand.
GTGGATTTCAGGTCTTTCCCATGCTGATAACTGTTACGTCACTCTGCACCTCCTACATATTCAATGTACACATTGCAAAATTGTGTGTATATGAAAAATCACTGAAAATTTGATGTCTGCATCATGTTTTTTTTTTCCACTTCCTGATTTGTCGTTGCGTACCCTCATTCTGTTTGTTTATTTCTTTTTTTCTTCCAGGTTTAGCCAAGTTATTTCAATAGAACTTGAAAAATTTTTAGAAGATGTTCGGTAAGCTCTTTTTTAAAATTAATTTTGAACCCCCTAAAAATGGATTTAATCTTCAAACCTTTCAATCTCCGAAAAGAGACTGTCTACAAACTACCTTTCCCCCAAAATTTCCAGTATCTTTACTTCCATATATGGGAGCCCTCACTCATACCTGACTCAGTCACTAACTCCCCATATCCATATTTGGGCAGGTGAGCCTTTCGAAAGACATTTCGATGTGGCTAAAAAAAAACTGCTTTTCTTTTTCTTCTCTTCTAAAGAGGCCATTTTAATACCAAAATTAACACCTTTTTGGATTTACTAAGAAATTTTTTTAGGATTTTCATTATGCATGCATTATTTAACATAAAGATCAAACAGACCCTGCGTTAAAGTGTATTAATTTATATCTGTTAAATACAATTTCGTTCTTTACTTTTCATTGTTTATTTTATATTTTGAGTAGATATTAAGCCACGGCTTAATATATATTCTGTTGCCACTCTGACATTTGGTGTCTTCAAGAGGCCCTTCGGCCAAGACATTCTAGATGTGGAGAGGAAATTTATCCTGGCTACAAAGCTGTCTGTGTCACCTCATGCCGGTGGTAGGTCATGGATAATTGAGGGTGCAACTCAAATTCAGAGACAGTACAACCTGTTTAAGGATGTGTACAACCGATATTGATTCAAGTGAAATATGGTTTTGATCAGGCGTAACTTTGTCTTGTCTGTGCATCTCAATATGGTTGTTGTGTTTTCACCTTTTTCCTTCCTATCTGTGTCATTACTGGGGATTTCAGCAGGTGTAAGTGAACAGAGGACACATTCCAAAACACAATGTTTCTTTTGAAAATCTGTTGAACAAAAAAGTTATTACTGATACTATTGTTCGGACTGAGATCCTCATC
>VCCN01003735.1:1206379-1219748 GCA_006491835.1 Architeuthis dux
AATGAACTGACGAAATGTCAAAATAAACTAAGAAATCTCATTGGTACACAAGGTCTTTTGAATTGTAATTTCAATCTAATATATATAAAAACATATAGTATATGCTGAAGTGCCTCTCTGTGGGGTAATGGTTATTGATCTTGTCTAGTAAGCTATTATTGTGAAGTGAATTTGATCATCACTGTGTGCCCTACATTTGTGGTTTTGAGCTAGACTAAACTAAGCTTAGTGAATACATACACACACACAAACACATCAAAATATGTTTTTGACATCAAGTTTGCATTACTTGGTCTTCACCAAACGAAGATGTCAAAAACCAAAAGAAAGAAAATCTATAATTGAACTATTCCAATATATGCTACTGCTTTTTGTACTTTTTATTTTCTAATATCTCATGATGAACAAACAATATCGCTGTCAAACCATTGAAAGCGCCACCAGATGATTGAGAAAACTGATCTGATCTAAGTTTTCAAATAACTGATATTGCTCTGTGCCTTTTCATTTCCGGAAATGTCTTCTTGTAGGCCGAGGAACTTACATTTCAGCAATTGTTTCTCATTGGTCAAGACAGCCCAGTGGTTAGCACACTGGATTGAAAGCCATGAGTTCAATAACTAATGTGACTATTTTCAAAAATAAAAACTGAAATCTTTAGCAACAACATAAAGAAAAGATTTCCTTAGTGAGATGAAATACTTTATATGCTAATTCTTTATTAATTAGTCTACAGATAGCAGAGACCAGAGAGGAGATAGATACCATCAGGTTATCGAAAGCCTGGCATAAGACTCAGAATAAACAGTCAATACTGTTGGGAAGTCATTGGAATTGCCCCAACAATTCAACCAGAATAAAGAACTTGAGGTGACATTGTTTGTATTCAGAAGAGACTCAGCATGTAAGCAAGAAGTATTAACATCTTCAGTGCCCATGTTTTTTTGTGCGTAGGCCAAAAATAGAACAAACAGGATTCCCCAGAGACTAAAATAGCATTGCTGAAAAGCAGCTATTAGTCACAGCAGTGTGCGGAGGACAAAATGAAGACAAGGTGCGATTTTCAAAAAGGGGAACGTTAATTAATTAACGTCGTTTGGTGCCTAACAGGTAAGTTAGCAAAAACATTAATTAGCGTCCTCTGGCACTGAATGTGTTAGAAGACTTCATCAAACCCTAAACGATGGCTCCTATTTGGTTAGCAGAAAAAGAAAGCGACCACTGCAAGAGGTATAGTTAGTCAATTATTGAAAGCATTGGAGCAGAGGTTGCAATATCCCTGGTTCAATTTTCTGGTTAGGCTTCTTATATATAATTCAACTCGGAAAGAAAGAAAATCTCTGACCTTAAAACCAGAGCAGAAAGGATTCTTTAGCTAGGGATAACTAAAAATCAGCACAATCATTGAGACAGTAAGCAAACATTTTACAAAGCCAAACAAAATATATTTGGTTTGCCTTACAAATTTCACAAATTATGATTGTATCATGTTAGCAAATCAGTTTCATAAAATTGTATTGGGTTGTGGAAACAGTATGATTTGATATATATCCATTGAGGTATCATTTCTAGACATGAAGCTAATATCTTCATCTCTACCCTGTACCCTTTTTGGTGGGGGCTAATTTTAGTGATTGTCAGGCAACCCAGTCATTATTTTCATGTCACTTGAAAATAACACTGTGCAACATATTGTTACTTTTTGTTCCTGGGTAATAATTGTTATTTTCTAATTGACTATGTCTAAAAAGTACAGAAAATGTCAATCACATTTTTAATCACATAAAGTAAGAAAAACAACTACACATTACTTTTTATTAAATTTGACTAGTTTTTACCTTCATCCTAATGAAAAATGGTGTGTTACAATACTTCATCCAACAATAATAAACATTGATTTATAAAAAGACTACTAGGCCTCATATGTAAAACAACATAAATATGGCGCAGAGAGTCGATTGTAGGGAGTTTATAAGTGTAAATCAGCTTCTGCTAATCCATGAAGTCTTGTATAAAAACAACTAAAATTAGGATGAAGGTAAAAACTAGTCAAATTTAATAAAAAGTGGTGTGTTACAATACTTCATCCAATAATAATAAAGATTGAACTACACATTAATATCACTATCCTGGTCACAAAAGCAAAGTTTGAAAGGAATAATAGACATTTTCAATACTTTTTACACAAAAGCAATTAGAAAATAACACTCACTACCAACGAACAAAAATCGCGCTGTATGGTAGAATCATAGAACGGAATGTTCAGATTAAAAATCTTTTTATGGTTGTTTTAGGAAAGATCAGGATATCAGTCCAAATAAATCTCTAAGTACTGATTAAAGGGAGGGAATATATCGCATCATCTTAGACAAGGTTGTAATTTCTTCTTTTTTAAAAAAATCTTTTACACACAGATCATTCCACTGTTTTCCAGAACTTCTTTCAGAACGACCATGTTTGAGCAATTGGTTGCAACGAATGAAGAAATGAGAAACTAATGAAGGGTAAAAAGAATTACAGGGAGAAAACATTGCGCAGTTGTCACTAAGGCAATCAATAATGGTTGTACTTACTGATATTAGCACGGACAGAAAGGCATTTAAAAAATTTAAAAGGTTACAGCAATTTAAATAAAAACACAGACTAAACATTTTTTAATTGTTCAGTGTTTGGTGTCATCTTTCATCAGTTTTGTTTTAAAATTTTCAACTTATAATGCCAATTATCAATTTTTTTTTTCACCACAAAATTCTGGCAATTATTTTTTTTCATTTGTTTAATTTTTTTTTAACTCAACAATGTCTTTAACTGGGGTATGAGTGGCATAACGATTACCGGCAAGGAAAACGGAATCAGCAGACCGAGTTCAAGTTTCAGCCGAGGCTGTTCACATTCACTTCGCCCTAATGCCCTTCGGAAAGGCATGAATCCACTTATTCCCCCAGCAATGGGTATATAGCAGGGTGTTTAGAGTCCTTTAGCTCTCTAGAGCAGTTCATCTAAGAGAAGGTTATTTTGACACAAAAAACCTACAGCTTGAAAGTCCTCATAGCTGGTCCCAAGCCTGGGTTCAGGAGGAAGATTGGGCATTGTGCTAGCAACTTCACTCCATAAAAACCTACTAGCTATTGAAACCGTAGCAGAGTGGTTGCGGCCCTATGCTCCACAAGGAGGCTGCAGGAATTTTTAAAAAAAAAAAAAAAAAAAAAAAAAAAAAAGAAAAAATCTTTTTCCTTTCTTAAATATGGTCAAAATAAATTGTTTTTTTTTCCCACAGATTTTGTTACAATAATAAATGAAAATAACATCATAGCATTTGCTTCTTGAAATTGGAGCCCAAAATCTCTAAAACAGAAACAAATTTTCTTTCTCTTTTTGTTGCTTTTCATCTCAAGGCTGACCATCTCTTTGACCAAAAAAGTCTGGATTGTTCTTTTTTTATAACAGGATACTTTTAAAAAATATTTTTTTATCCCAATTATTTTTAACCAGCCATTCTCCAAAAATAAATCCTGGCTTTTTCTTACTGTTTTTTCTTTTACACTCACAGCATGTGTTATCTTTAGATGTATTACTTTGATAATTTTGATACAACTGATGTTTGCACGTTGGCTTTATCTTAAGTATTACAGATTATTATAAAAAGGTTAAGACAGAAATTTAGACAAAGTATATGAAACTTCAAGAGAAAAAACAAATTTTGCATTTGATATAAATAAAGGCTATAAATATGATAATCTATAAACAGTAGATGTTTAACTCTTAAATTCATAAAAAAGGTTGAATGTTATTATCAAGGGAAATAAATCCATGGTAAAATTATCTCCCTTGGACCATTTGGTGAATTTTTCTATTTTTTTTCTATTCAATTCATAGAAGAGTTTTTTAAAAAAATCTATTCATTGAAGAGTTCCACTGTCAGTCACAAGTGGTCTATGAATTTAAAAGTTAATAAAGTTCAAAGCCTTGATAAAAAAGAATGTTTTATTATTATAAATTGATTCTTTCAGACCAGTTTCCTTGTTGTTGTTCCTTGTTGTTGTCTTTATAACCACTGTACCATCTGTTCTTCCTTGAAAGGAAGGCTGAAAGGCACAGAATCTGAAATGTGATAAAGACAACAAGCCTGTTTGTTGCAGGGTCAAACTACACTCCTACTTCTATTCCAACTGAAGATGATTACTGCAACTTTTGTATTGTATATATAATAAATAAATTTGTAGATATATGACTTATCAGTTTGACTCAGTTGGTAAGAGAGCTGCAATCATGATTTCAAATCATGGTAGGAAAATGTTAATGTTATATATCAGTTTGGTTTAACGTGACCGGATAGACAAACAGGAAAGATTTTACTCCCCTAAATTAGGTGAGGATTGTTCTTGTTACGTCAACTCCAACTTGGACTGGGTTTCACAAAACTGTAATATTAATCTTGATTCTATTTTGTATTAGATGAAGCATTGTCAACCATTATTAATTTTTGACTAGTATTTTCTCTCATCTTAATTTCAGTTGCTTTACATTGCAATGACTCAGACCGTCAGTCTACGGCAGTGAGTAAACAGCGCAGATCAGAAATAAAGGATAAGCTCTTGGTGAGACTCGAACTCACATCCCTTTTGCCTCGGGAAACCTGGTTATCTGTACCAGCTGCTCAGCCGCTTGAGCTATGAGAGCTTTTATGGCTGGCAGAAGATCAAATCTAACCTTTGAACCTACCCTTCCATTTTTGCCCGATCACTCAATGCCATATTTGTTACTGTTTTTTTTTATGTACACTAGTTGTATTAGTAGTCGTAATATTATCTTGGTTTTACTTTTATTAGATGAAGCATTGTCAACTATTTATAAAATAAAATATTAGTCAAAGATTAATATTGGTTAAAGATGAAACTGGATTGAAAGAATCAATATATAATAGTAACATCACCTCGTCTCAAAAATTCAAAGCTTGTTTTGTATCCAGGAAAGGACTCCATATAGATAAGTGCACATATTGTGAGTGTGTGTGAATGGTAGTATAGGTAAATATTTGCATATATACACTGTTACATACATGTTAGAGTATGGCAATATCTTTGTAGTTATATCTATGTCTTACAGCCAGTAATGCCCATTAGTCACTAAACAGTTCTGTTCAAATCTGTCATAATTTGAAGACGTTTCATATTTAACTTAACAAAGTTAGAAAGACAGACAAAGAGGAGGAAAGGAATAGAGAAAGCAACATAAACTGGAGGTTTCTGATAGACAGAATCATCAGCCACTCCCACCAATCTTACCTCAACAACCCTTTTAAACTTATTCAAAGAATATTGGGTGGTCAAAATTGAATGCCTTTTTATTTATTTATTTATATACTTGAAATGTTTTTTTAAAAAGGTAACTTCCTTATTTTTGCCTTTCTGAACATTTCAGTACATAAAACATGTTTAGCATTTGAGTTTCTTTAATAGACGAAATCACTTAAATCTATTTTTAAAAAACAAACTATTTTAAAATACAGTAAACCTTTGATTTAACAAATTTAAGATTTAAGACCTTTTTCACGAATATTCTATTTTATTTCTGTGTATTAGTCATTAATAAAATGTTGTAAATTACCTTTCATTTTTCTTTTATAATAACCAACATTTTTTAATTATTCCTAAAATAAATCTTATGATAGATTTTAGATAAGACTTTGGATCACTGCCCCAAATGGTTGAAAATAAGTGAACTAGGCTGCCAAAAAGGTAAATAAATATTACATATTCTTTATTATAATTTAATAATTTTATATTGTAAAGTACTGTACATTGTATTAAAAGCTTTTATTTATATTTAAAAAAAAAAATGGCCTCCTAGATTACATTTGGATTTAACAGACATTCGACATTAACAGACACCACTTCCCCCCTATTAGTCCGTTAAATTGAGGATTTACTGTAAATAAAGATTTTTAATTTTTCAAATATTTTAAAAACTTTAGAATAAATAACATTTTTTTTTTAAAAACAGGCATTTCTATTGGACCACACAGCATTTCTTAAGGGGTTATTTTTTCTTACTCCAAAATAGACATCTTCTGTGTTAGATAAACAGGAGTGTGGACAAAGAGTTTAAAAAAATAATCATTAAAATAAAGTCAGTCCTTGGCAAGAAAACAGCACTAGCTTCTGGGGGAATTGCCAGCAATGCTATTTTAGAAGTGCAACATTTTTTGTTTTGTCTTTTTCAGATACAATGGGGATGTGTTGCAGTTACTGCAGCAACATGATTCAGGTTAATACAGTTGTAGCTCTTTAATCCAGAAGACAGAAAATGCTGGAAAACAGAAATATTTCCAATAGTGTGGAAAATAGAATAATTTTTAACATAATTTATATAATATGAATTATATTATAAATGAAAATTATTTGTGTTTGCTTATGCTTTTAAATTGGTTGTATTAAAAAATTAATTCATATTATTTATATCATATATTTATTAATAACACATCTTTAATTTTATGCTAAAATAAATATCAGAAGTTGTTGAATTTCTTTGATTCAGTTTCAAACCACAGTATGGTTTTGTACAAGTTTGGTTTAATGAGTTGGTTTATAAACCGCTAAATTACGGTTCAAACCGTGGTTTGAAACGGAATCAAAGAACTCTAGTGGCAGATTCAAAATGTGCCGGACCACAGAACACCAGATTAGAGAGATGCAGCCTGTATTCCAGAATCTTTATTGTTGCGTTTCTGGTGAATTCTGTTCCTAAGACTCCTTTCAACTCAGAATAGAAATGGACAGTCTTCCAAAACTAGATAAAACGCTAAAGAGAAGAGTAAATATACAAAATATTGGTTTAGGAAGAAAATGTTCTTCTTGAAGTCTAACCAATCTTTAGAGTGAATTGTTTGGACATAAAGGGACTTGACTTTATGTGAACAAGGGAGGAGATGGAGAGGCTGGTAGGAGGTGGGATGATTATGTTTGTTACAGTTGTTGTTATTGTGTCAATTTATCAACATCAAATATTGGGAGATGCATACATAACAGAGAGAAGCATCTATATATACACATAGATACACAAATGTTCTGGGCATGCAAGTCTTCATTTTGCTTATATAGCATATGCACACACAATCTAACATATGCAAATGTACCGAGTAAAGATGTTCTCTCACTTTATACATATATAAAGGATATCTTCTAAAAATATATACCCACTTTTTCAGCCCATAACACTGTAAAGTCTTTTCTTTACTGATGAATAACTGGTCCAGAAATAGTTAATAACAGAAAACAATTAAAGCTTTTGGGGACACCTTTATATATTATATATATAGCTGGCCTGTCAAGGTTAACAATGGATGTAACTGCTATTCACTGTTACTACAACCTGGGTAAAAGGTAGTTATGGAGAGTGGTTTGCCCAGGTACTTATTCACTTACATTCTTCTCTGTCAACCATTGTGGCATGCTAGTGACAAGACATTTTTTGTCAAGATATCTGATGATGGAACAGAGTTCTGAGATGTGGATTAATACCTTTCTGAAGGCCATTAGTGATATATATATATATGTATATCTCCCAAAATGTATACACACTTTAATTGTTTATAATTGTTAATTATTATTGATTTTTGAACTGGTATTTCTATCATCTTAATTTCAGTTGCTTTTTAAAAAGATTTTTTTTAATCGCACCCAGCATTTTGTGGCCATCAGCAAGCATCATGGATCAGAAAGAATAAGACTCCAGCTGTTCTTTATTTCTGATCTAGAGGCTTATTCTTTATTTCTGATCTGCGGTTCTTGCTGATGGCCACAAAACGCTAGTCTGAGAAGTTGCGATAAAAAAAAGCAACTAAAATTACGACAAAAGAAATACTAGTTGAAAAATTAATAATAATGGACAATGCTTCATCTAAGAATCAATTCAAGATGATGTTATGATTGTATTTTTCAATTTAAAATTACCATAAAGATTAAATATCAAAACGTTCTATATATCTTTTAAATAATTATACAATCTCTAGTGTTTAAAATGTCTGATATAGTGTGCATACCTTTTTTGGGGACCTCCTTTATTTGTTGTGTAAGCGAGGGCCTTTTATAAACAGTAGAGATGTATTGGGCAACCAAATAGCCTTCAAAAAACACAGATTATTATTCATCATAAGTTCTGTTTGTGAATTCAGTAAGTCTTTTCTATGTCTTTGTTGTCATTCAGAGACTAAGACAAAGACAAGACCTACAAACTTTATACCCCAAAATGATATGTGAAGGAAAAAAAACATACAAAATTGAAATGTAAAGCAAAACAATTAGTAATTTTGCCACAAATGTTTCAGTCAAAACTTTGATGAACAAACAAACTTGTGATTCTAAAAACAGTGAAAATGTTGTTTTTTTTCCCCTTTTAAGCAGAAAAAACATCAGATAAAGCGATGACTCAGCCAATCAGATTGACCGATTTATAGCTTCATTTTGTCTAGGATGAAAAACAAAAGGCACAGGAAAACAAAATGAAATGCAAATCAATTTTGAAAAATGAAATACACAAAATGGAAAGAAGCAAAAAAAAGAAAAGAAAGACATGTCTGGATAGTCACTCAATAGAAACCGTCACATGATTAACATGTTTTGGCAGCATGCTATGTTGAGGATGATCAATTAAAAATTGGAAAGAGGTGTAATCAATGGATAAGTTACTTCTCTCGCCTTTTGTTGGTTAGTGATCACTAAAAAAAATCTTAATTTTCAAAAAACAAACGCGAATGTTGCTGGACACAAACTGGATCAATTTGGCATAAACTTATATTACAAAAACCTATTTGGGGGGAATTTCTTTTTAGTTTTTTCTAGACATAATAAGGAGTAAATGCTGAAAATTTCAGCCCTCTAGCTCCAGTGGTACGGCCTGTACGCGTGATACATACATAGCCAAGCCAGTCAGCTGGACCAACTTGAAAACTGAAGAAAACTATTTTGACAGTTTTGGTGATAGTTTTGGTTGACGTTTTCTAAAAAGAAAAATGTACCATTAATGGACTCACAGATACAGTTACACCCCAAAAACAAGCAATCAGGTTGAGGGATATCTTTTTTTAAATGCAAGTAGATGAATATTAAAAGTTTCTGGAATGCTTCCTATAGAGATTTCAATTTCAAAATAAGTTTTTAAAAAAAAGGAACTCTTGTAAAAGTCTTTTAAAAATAGCATCTAATGAATGCATGCCTTCCTGTTTTTAGTAAAACTCTTTCTCATTGGTTAACATTAAGCCAATGATATTCATATAATTTGAATGCCCGTTTGCCTTTAATTATTATATAATTTTGATGAAAACTTAATGTTGGTTGATACTAACTGCTTCCTGTTCCAATATTGAATCACCATAGCCACAATCACCTACCTGACCAAACAACAAAAAACAGTAGCTAGGTATTTTTCTCTTTTCACTCGTTTGTCAGTCTGTTTTAGTGTCCTGGTCACGTTTTTCGACAGAGCATTGAAAATTTATACATGTATTAGAATAGCCACCTTCTAAAAAAGAGTTTTTCATTTTTTTTTGGGGGGGGGAGGGGTGTGTGTGCTCGATTTACAATAATAATCTATTGTGAAATGGACACTTATTTTACCACCACCGTGACGTATAGCATTAGGGCGTTTGTGGGGAAACTTGTTTAGAAAGTGTTAGTGAGTAAGTATATGGTTTAATTTTTAAAATTAAAATTTCATCCTTTTTTTTGTCCTACTGGTTCTGTAACCACCTGTTGCCATTTGAAATTGACAACGCCAGCCGTTCACATGTCGTTGCCTTTGATATTGCCACGCTGATATATTGTTCTGTGTAACCTTGTATCACTGATGAAGAGTTGGGGTGTGGTAGGTAGGTTAGTAAAGTCTAGGCCAACAGAGAGATAAGCATAGAGAGGGCGTATTGTGACAAAAATGTAGCAACTAGGCTTTTTTAGGCAGAGGTGGCAAACTAACATTTTCAGTTACTTTTTCATATCTTAATTAATGTGTAAAGCCCAAGATAAGCAATCTGCACTTCACACTTTATATTCGATGCAAAGAAAAAATGGGACAGGCTTTCTTTCAAAGAGGCTAACACAGAGTGAAATCCTATAGAACATTGGCTACTGATAAACCAAGATGGAAGAGATCACAATAATCATTAAAATGATTGCTAACAACTGATATAGTTTGAATCAGATTTCTTGAACATTGGGAGAAGAAATTTTCAAAAGATAGCAAACTGAAATGAAGTAGGCAGTGCCTCTGAGATAAATTTTATTAGAGGGTACAAAATTTCTTTTAGACCCCCTTCCCGTCTCCATTAGACATCCGGTTTTATCCACTTCAATATATGCAAATATTTTCTTTCGACCCCTGGGCCTGGGTACAATGTAACCCCTGCACCCCCTGTTTCTTTGATAAACTTCAACATGTACTCATCATAAATATTTGCAAATTTAACAAATCTACAGTGAAAATCTACAGTTCAAAGTAAATTCAATTTCTTAAAACAAGATAATATTTTTCAAAGAACTGGTTATGTTGTGGAAATTAATTTTAACCTAATTTTTTAATTTATGTTTAAACGCTAATGTGTATATTACAATTAAACAAATTAATACAAGATTTAAAGTTTCTTAAAGAATTCAGGATAACAATCATGAATTTTAAGAGAAGAAAAACTAAATCTTGAATGTAAACTCCATATTAAGAAAAACTTTGATGACAAATTATTGTTTAAAATGAATACCATTTTCCTGAAGTTGTTGTTGGTGATAATAATAATAATGGTGGTGGTGGTGGTGGAGGATTTTGCTGTTCCAGCAGAGCACAGAGTAAAATTGAAAGAAAACAAAATGCTGGTTAAGTATCTGGACCTCACCAAAGAAGTAAAGAAAATGTGGAATATGAAGATGACAGTTGTACTGATCGCTATTGGAGCACTGGGAACGACCCTGAAAAGCCTGGAGGGACTGGAAATCAAGAGAAGAATCAAGACCATCCAGACAACAGCAATACTAATAAACAGCTAGAATATTGAGGAGACTTGCTGTCATCCAATCTCCAGTGTAGTAGTAATAATAATCAGCATCATCATCATATTATTATTATTAGTGGCAATCATTATTATTATTATTTGAATATAAATCTAAAAAGATCATTTTATTTAAATTCTCACTTTGCATGACATTAGATCTGTACTTGTCAGAAGATTTGGATAGAAAGTTGAAATAATGGACAACAGTAAACTTAGGGAAAATGGAGGATGTATACAGATCTTGAAGACCTGCTGCTTTTTTTTTCATAGTTGTTTGACCAGAGTGTGAAGAAAGGAAGCTATGAGGCGTGTGGTCAAGTAATAGATTAAAAAACCAAGACTGACTTGTTCCTGGTAACTGATCAGACCACCAATGTCTAATTATGGTATTGATTAATTAATCAATACCTTTTCTAGTTTATGACAATTTGGATTTAGAGAAGCAGGATAAAAATTCTAAAACATAGATGGAAAAATAAATAGAAATTTAGGCAAATTAGAGAAACTTGCGATATTATTATTATCAAAATCAACCAAAATGTAAAGCTATGTATTTATTACATTTCTGTTTTTTTAATTTTATTAGATGAAGTATTAGAAATCATTATTATTTTTTATTTTTATGACTACTTTTTACCTTAAATAGTTATGACCCATGCAAATTTGGGCTGGAATATAGTACACTCAATAATTTTTTTTCTTAATTGTTGTTGCTTTTTATCACAACTAAACCCAGGCTAAGAAAAAAAATCTATTCACTAATGATTCTTAAAAACAGGACATAAGGAAAAGCAATAATACAACTCTATCAGGCTATGCATATATGTTTATCTAGAAGAAATGACTTGAAAGAAAAATCAAGTTTGTATAAGTATGAAAAATAGTCCAATAATCTTATCTAAAACTCTTCTTGTGTATTAAAAAAAAAAAAATGGCTGACCATCAGTTTATCGCTGGCAGAAAATAGTTTTAATTACAAAGAGATGCTTGTCTCTTGTACTAATTTTTTTTAATTTATTTATTTTTTTTGCAGGCTTCAGATACAGAAAAAGGAACTTTAATATTTATTCACAAATGATCAGAAATCCAAGTCCTAGCTATACTAAAAATGCTTACATTCTATTCCTTTGAATAAATTAAACTGAAAGAATAATGTAAAATTTTTCAATACAAAACAGCATTGCAATCTCTTACAATAACTTAATAGTCATTTTATACAACCAAAAAACAGGTTCGCAATGGGAAAAGGGGATATGTTCTGGTTCTGGTTCCATTTAAAGAGTGTCAGAATCAGAGAGAAAATCTGCTCTTTGTACCTTATGTTGCTTTGGCACTGTTTGGAAGAGAAATGCCTATAAAGTCAAGGGAGGTAATTCTAGCGGACTTACCAGGGAAATATGAAAAAGGCTATGTAATTAATAACAAATTAATGGACAATAACTATTTACATCAAATATTTAAAAAATTAAAATTCTAATATATAAATAAAAGATTGTTTTATGCTTTAAAAATTACGTCGGGATGTGCAGGAAAATCTCACAAGGAAAGGTTTGTTTTCAAAGTCAGCAATAAATTAGGATAATAGTAGGTTCTTGTCTGAACATGAAAAAAAAGATCCAAATGATAAATATAAAATATTAGAAATTTAATATAAAAAAAATCAGGGTCAAAATTGGTGGGTAACATTATACTTGAGTGTAAAAATAAAAGTGATAACATAATAGATTACTGATTTTTAGCTACAAAAAGTAAGGGTCAAATTAAATTTGAGATCGCATTGTACTCAAGTAAATACGGTAAGTACGAAACTAACAAATGATAGCTTATTTACCGGTGAAAAGTTAAAATCACATCCTAACCATATAATCCATTTTTGACGGCTGATTCGTTAAACTTTGCTAATGAATTGGTATTTATTAATTCTATATTATTTATCATACTGTGAGCTCATCTTACATTTTGGTTTACAATTTTTAAAGATAAAAAAATGTAGGTTTTATAATGAAAGGACACACTAATCTTTTTAAAGATTTGATAAAAAGTTGAAATTGATGACTGAAAATGTTGTGAACACATTTAGGATGAGCATACAAAATGTCAGAACAAAATGTATAACTTGTCATTTCACAACTACAAAAGAACATTTCATTTACATTGTACATTTAAAAATAACGGGCAACCTAGTTGTCTCAAAATAATTTTATTTGTTAGTTTACTTTGAAATAATAATAATAATAATAATAATAAAGCAAGTTTTCATGTTTATTTTTTATCATAGGCATTATAAAATTAGATACAGGTTCTGGAAAAAAAAAAAAAAAAAAAAAAAAAAAA
>VCCN01003735.1:1224744-1236130 GCA_006491835.1 Architeuthis dux
CCTAATAGCCTTATTCCCCCCTGGTTGGGAACCACTGACCTAAACAGTAGAAAGGGTAGACCCCCACCCTCACAGAAGAATTTGTAACAGCCCACTCTTAGTGCAAGGAAGTAAAGATCGTTCACAGGCTTATGAATATCAACATAGAAACATTAGCGCTTAAAAATAGAATTTGATGATTTAATCACCAAAATTTGCAATTTTTGACATAAAATGTGTTTCAGCAGGTTTTTGCACTCAATCTTGCCATACAGGAAGAAAGGGATTTTCAGTGGTCAGGAATTAGTACAAATGTTACTGAGAAACAGAATAGGACTATTATTTGTATAATTAATATCTAATCAAGGCAGAAAAGTCTTGACATTCAATGCTGATAATTACCAAATTATTTGCTGTATTAATGAAACCATTGGAATGTATTTTGATTGTAAAATTTTCAAAGCTTTTATTTTGTTGCTAAAATGTCCTTACCTTATTTTTAACAGATATATCCACTCCGTGGCTAACAAGTCGCTTCACAACCTTTAAGTGACCAAATAACGCAGCAGAGTGGAGTACTGTCTCACCATTCTGCAAAAATAACAAAAGATGATATAGATAGATGAGGAGAAAGCAAGAGAGAATGGCACGAAGATCAAAAAGATTAGAAGTTGATATTTTCGTTATTTTTAGAGCTACAATGCTCAGTTTTTTTTTTCATTTTGAAGCTTGAACACCCTGCATTGTGATTCATAGTGTTCAAGCTTAAAATTGTAGCTGTAAAATAACGATAATATTAATGTTTTTAAAATGGTTCATTGGGCACTTATGCGCAGCCACTCAAATATTCTGTTCACAAAAATTTCTAAGCTGACAAAGTAATTGATATGGGATGCGAGTTCAAATCTTGTCGGAAACCCATTCTTAATTTTCAATCCATGCTGCTTACTTAACAGTTGTTGAACAAGACATAAGCATTGTGATAAAAAGCAACAGAAATAGGGTGAAAGAAAGATTTATGATGCAAATATTTAATCTAAAAATTCACACAACTGGACCTTTGCTCTATGAACAATTCTGATTTCATGATACTTGCGTCAACTCGTAAATTTATAAACCGCCTGTAATTGACAGTGGAACTCTCCAATGAATAGCATTAAAAAATTCACCAAATGGTCAAAGGGGGTTAATTTTAATCAGAAGTTATTTCCCTTGAAATTGACATTCTATTTTCTTTGTATGAATTTAAGAGTCAACATTCTGAAAGCATTCGATAATATGTATTAATAATTGTGATAAAAAGCAACAAAAAGATAAAAATTAGTAAAATTATTGATGAAAATGCTTTATCTAAGAAACTCGGACAACTCATTACATAGGAAAAATGTATGAATATGATTTTAAGTGCTTTTTTAAAAACTTTTTATATAATGTACAAATCATGAAAGATAATCCTGCTAAGAGTAAGTCTTTTCTTATGAATTCAATTGTGGGTAACAAACAGTAATTAAATACACATGTATGTCATTTATTTGGTTGTTCTGTACATTGAAAGTGTGCCAGCACTTAAATTGAATTGAAAACAAAACTGCTTGTCTAACATTTTATTATTAACTTGTTTACCTTTCTACCTACTTCCCTGCGGTTACTTTTGTTTGTCGTTGGTTCTGATTACTTTACTACATTTTGTTTATCTAAGAAAATTGTATAGCATTACGAAACTTATAATTTAATAACATTAAAAAAAAACCAACTCACTGGTAGTAGTCCTAGGTTTGGTTTATGCTTTAACAATTCATCGATGACATCAAGATGACCTTTATGACAGGCCTTAAATAAAGGAGTTGCACCATCCTAGAAAAGGGGGGGAAGAAAGAAGAAAAAACAAAATTGTAATCATCAGAAAGCAACAAGAATTCAAAATTTTCTCTAGTCTGTCCTCTTTCAGATGACATAATTTCAATAAGAGAACACAAGTTTAACATACATTATGAATCATTTTATAACATGGAGCTGAATGTTTTTGTTGATTTCATATCCATACCTCATACAGATAGACAGATATTGATATATAGATACGTTACTTCAGGATGGCGAAGGTTTTCCCGGAATAAGATGATGGAATGTAATAAACCTTCAATCAACATTCACAATCAACACACACAACGGTAAGCTATCACCACTGTCACAAAATCCGAGACGTTACCAACATAATTCACAGTTGTCGCCACCGACATCCAAGAACAACTAAAACGTGGCTTCGGTTAGCAAGCCTAGAACCCATTGACAAGACGTCGCCGACTGGCCTTTTATAGCCAAAATTCGCCACATCCGGGTCACCGACGCTCCACCTCATCTATATCTGTCGATGGCTCGTTCTTTCGGCTTTTGATTCTTGGACCGTCCACAAAACCGACAGCACGCCACGCATAGTCTTTTTGCTCTGGGCAAGTCTGTTTCCACTTCTTTGCCACAAGACTCAAACCTTTTCCATGCAAATTCATTCTTCTGGATGTTTTAGAACTTCAAATAACCAATGACATGTAAGCAATATGAATATTATTTTCTGGTACACTGATATTTGCATGAATCATGTCATGGCCAGCATTTTCTTTTGACAAATGATAACTATAAGATTTAGTTTTAAAAAAAAGCATTTCTTTTATGAGTCTGTTGGCTACATAAAAAGATTTATTCTTTCTTGCATCTCGAGAAACTTGAAACTTTAAAGAAACTGGAGATGAAGGCATACTGTAAGCTACATATAAAATCAAAACTGACCTCTCGTGTCGCATCAATCTCAGCTCCAGTGTCAAGCAACTCTCTGCCAATAAGGGCATGGCCCATTTGGGCAGCAATCCACAGGGGGCTGGCTTGGTCCTGGATAAACAAACAAGTCAAAAAATTATGCAGAAACAATTACAATAATGCAGTGACAGCTCGAGCAGTAAATGTATTAAGGGTTATACAATGTGCTACCCAAAAGTTTAGTGAATCTGAACAGTGTGTGTATGCAAACCGGATCTATTACAGACTTTTGCCACTACCCTTTGTGAGATCGTTGTAAACATTCCCAAGAGAATTACTTTGAAGGATGGCAGTGGAAACTAAGTGTTAGGGTAATTAATTTTTTTCATAAGTCAAATTCCCTGGACTTTTGGGTAGCACCTTGTAAAATATATACAGGGTGGGTGAAAAGAAATTCCCTAAATCTTTTGGATTCCCTGGTTAATCACAGTGAAAGAATTCACAGATATACAAAAGTTACATATAATTTCTAATAGGGAGTTAATTCTCACCCTCCCTGTATGTCAACCTCAAACTTATATAAATTAATAGTAAAAATATGGAATGGTCAAAAAGACAGATTAGAAATATATTTGGGTATTGTATATCTATCACAAGAGATATATTTAGTTAAATTTCTTCAAGATAAATCATGTGTAGACATATATGCAGACATTTATACTTCAGGGTTATTTGGACCTTTAAGAATCAGGCAGGAAACTAATGCAAGAGTTTTTGTATAAAATTTGAGTTTTTCTTCTCAGAAGAGTTTTATTGTAAGGATTCTTCAGCACCTGGCTCAAAGAATGAACCTTTGAGTTTTTAGCTGCTCTAACTGCCCTAACCACTAAGCCGAACTTCATGGTGACAAATGGGTAGTCCCCGAGTTACAATGCCCTATTATCAACAAGGAGCCTACAGAGGGAAAAAATATATATTCATTATCAACAATACAAAAAATATATATTAGATTTAAAACAATATTCAAGATCTGGAGGCTGAGATTCAAGATGAAACTGAACCAGATAGTTCATTGGATCTGCAAGTTTGAACTAAGCACTGAGTCACTGATCTTTCTTGATTCAAAAATCTATATCCATTACCAACAGAGCAGAAAACAAATTTTGCAATTCAATGCAATCTTCATCATTAATTTTGAACTCCTTTAGTAGCTGAGGTCAGGTTAATTGTTATAGAGGAAATTAATTGAAAATAATTATGCATAATAACAAACTGATTTGGTCTGAGAAGCTGAGAAGAAGCCAAGCAGACATTTCCTGACTGTAAACTTAATTGTTGGAAACCCCAAGCTGATGACCAAACTTTGACCCTTGCAAGACCACGCCTTTCTTCCTGCCTCAATGTCCCCAGGTTACTCACCTTTCTTTTGATATTTACATCTGCACCTTTGGATAATAAGTATTTGAGCATTTTCACGTGACCATTCTGGGCTGCAATGAAGAGGGGAGTGGCACCATCAACCATCTGGGCATGAATGTCTGCCCCTTTGGCCAGCAGCTCTTCCACAACGTCCAGGTGGTTGCACTGACATGCCACAAACAGAGGAGTCCCACCATCCTGCAAAAATGAAGAAAAAAATAATTAACAGGAAATATTTGAGAATTGGGAGTTGTTTTTTTAAAAGAATTAGCCATGGGTTATTAGCAAACTGGTGTCACTACTTTAGTAGTGAGTTCGATCCTCACTGGGTATCCTATATTTGTAGCCTTATGCCAAAACTAAGTCAAGCTTAGTAAATAACTATTAGCAGTTTGTATGGAGGATTTTTGGTAGTGTAGAGATGATGACTAAGATAAATCACAATGTACTGATTAACCAGAAAATTTCATACCTAAAATGAATCAAAGATACTCATTTATACAGGTACACACTACACAATCTCTTATCCGAAACCTTTGAGACCAGACACTTTTCGAAAAGATTTTTTATTTCAGAATGGCAATGATGTTTAAATTGATAATGACAGATGCTTCCTTACCCACAGGGTAATCTACAGCTTTTCTTAACATTTTCACAGTTTTTCAAAGTAAAAGAAATCACACAAAAAATAAGATATACGTGAGCAGTAGAGGCACATCTGACTAGTAGGAGCACAGAGACACAACTGCATGGTGTGGGTTCAGCCATGGCCAAAATAACTTTTGCTGTGCTCTACATGGCCTTTGAGAATGTGACCAATGTCTTTTGGCAGCATGCCATGTTGGGAGTGATTAATTAATAAATTGGAAAAAAAGAGTGATCAATGAATAAATCACTTCTCTCACCTTTTGTTGGGCAGTGATCACTAATAAATTCTGAATTTTCAAAAAACAAGCATGGACACAAACTAAAGGACCAATTTAGCATACACTTACATTGTAAATTGAACCCCCAACTAAAAACTTATTTGGAGGGGTAATTTAAAAAAAGAACAACACAAAAAAACGTTTTTTCGAGATGTAATAAGGAGTAAATGTTTAAATTTTCATCCATCTAGCCCCATTCGTGCGGCCTGTACACATGACAAATACATAGCCATCCATCCATCCAGACTCCTTTAAAAACTGAAGAAACCTATGTTGACAGTTTTGGTTGACAGTTTCTAATATCAAACATCTTGCATCAATATAAAAAGCTTCAAGCCCCAAATTATTCAGATCATTTAGTGCCATGAACATTTTCTGGCATGGACGAAGTTACAGTGAATCTTGCTGGCTGTTTTTGCTTTGCTTTTAAGTAGTTTTGAATTAGATATTTGTGGCTCTTAACTTATTCAATGTAGGCAGTCAATATATCGGAAACAAGTTAAATGCCAACCTTATTTAGTTTAAAAACAGCAACTAATAATAAAGACATGATAATGTATAAAGGCAAAAATAAATATGCTCTTTTCTTAAGAGCTTGTAAAAATGAATACATTTCTACCTTCCACTTGCTGCAGTGGCTGATGTCAGCAGGGTTGCCAGATTAGTTTTCTGAAAAGCAGACACGAGCGTTCCAAAAAATCAGACAAATATGGTTAACCCTACTCGAAAACGGTCAAATTAGGATACAAAAATTGCTGGCTAAAAATAGCTGACAGTGGCTAGAAGTAGCTAGGTTATTATCACAATAATGAAAATAAATAGCTAAAAGTGGCTAGAACTGATATCCGATATCTAAAAATAATTTCTTATATCTAAACGCAACAAGTGTCAGATTATTATTCTCAAAAGCGGACACGAGCATTCCAAAAATTGGACAAATAAGGTCAACCCTGCTCGAAATTGGTCAAGATGGCTCGAAATAGCTAAGAGTGGCTAAAACTAGCTAGATTATTATCACAATAATGAAAATAAATAGCTAGAAGTGGCTAGAACTGATATCCGATATCTAAAAACTATTTCTTACTTATATCTAAATGCAACAAGAAATATCTAAATTTAGATATAAAATATCAAAGTTGGCAACACTGAGTGGGGCCTTGGACAAATTGGGATGTCCGATTATTAAAATTTCGGACATACTGTGCTAAACACGGACACAATGTCTGAAATCGCACATGTCAGGCAACGATGAATGTCAGGCACCACGATTGATGGAGCAGCTGGTTCACCCAAAGCAAAAAGAATCAACGTCTTCTCTTACTGTAAGACTGTGAACACTTCATCATTTGTATCGATTCTTCATTTAGTCTTGCAGAACTGGCTATATGCCCGGAATATGACTGCACCATACAAGATCACATTAAAAAATGATGATAATAATTCAATTACATTTGTAAGCACTATCAAGTATATTCTCAGAATCAATATTTGATGAGGGAACTTTTTAAACCAGCTAATCCATTAACAAAAGTTCTTTTCATATCATTTGGTCTCAAGATTAACATACTTTCATATATACATGTGGATATATATAGGTACATCAATAAGTCTGCAGCCTAATGATGAAAAAAAGCATTTATTTTACAACATACTCTCAGAATCTCCTTCCTTGTCAATGCACTTATTCAGTGGTTAATATTAATCACATAAATAAAACATTATACAGTGATAATTTCAGATAAAAAAATCAGCTAATCACTATGTGTGAGGCAACAGACATTGATCTAATCTTGTATTTACTTATCTTAAATCAGCTACACCTACTTAGCTTCAATTTCAAAAAGGAATTTCAAAGTAAAACTTGGTTCTTCTTAAAGTGGTGATATTGTACAAAGCAGCAGATAACACAGACCATAGCACTAACACACAGAGCACACCCCTGTTTGCTATATGACCAATCAAAAGGGACACAACGTCACAATTTTTGATGTTGAACATCACAATCTAAGATTCAAATTTTGAACACCGACTTATACTGTGAGATACACAGATAATCGTTCCAGTTTGTTGGTGTATGTGTTACATACGTTCTCCAAATTATCGCAGTGTTTGACAATGATGAATACCAGCAGCATTGATTCTGGCAGGGTTACTCAAGCGGAGTACAGATTGCGCTACCTCGAAGAAACAATCGATAAAGCAATGACTGTGATTACTGCACTTTTATGTATGAAAACATACAATCATGTACAAAAGCATTTTGCTCCAACCTTGGCACAAGATCTCCAAATGGGAGACAATGTGTGAACTGGTTTTAGTTTCTAATTATCTGTCTTTGTGATTATATTGTTCGTTAGTTTATGTTTTTGAACCAATACTGTATCTCTTCACACTTATAAACTCATATTATATCTTATAAAAAAAAAGAGAAGATTATTGTTTTAAATTCAAGTTCAACTTTTTCAAATTCAAATTCAACCATTTCAAATTCAAGTTCAACCATTTCAAATTCAAGTTCAACTTTTTCAAATTGAAGCTAAAAAGGTGTAGTGCTTAAGCATAC
Organism: Architeuthis dux; assembly: GCA_006491835.1. Lineage (NCBI taxonomy): Eukaryota > Metazoa > Mollusca > Cephalopoda > Oegopsida > Architeuthidae > Architeuthis > Architeuthis dux. The sequence goes on from VCCN01003735.1 coordinate 1,232,380, forward strand.
AAAACTCACAGTAACCATGGTCAGATTACAATGTAACCTCACACAACACAGCTCAAAATTTTAAAATATAAATGCAGTTCTACAGATATGTAGTTGTCCTATTATTTTCTATGAAGGAATAGATTAAAAAGACTGTGGGGTGGAGTTGGTATCACCACACCCAACTCTCCTTCTTTACCAGCTGCCAGGCTGTAGGCCTTTTCTGTCAGAGTATCCTTCTTTTAGATGGACTGCATACAGGGCTGAAGGGTTCTAACTGCCCTGCTATTTACCCATAACGGGGGGTGGGGGATTCATGCCTTTCCCTAGGGCATTAGCTGCGGCCAAAACTAAAACTCGGTCCAACAATTCTGTTTTTTTTCATGCCGGTAACCGTTATGCCACTCTGTACCTCCGATAGAAGATAACAATGGCCAAAATCAGATTGCTTTGGAAATCAAGTCATACAATATTTTGAAGAAAAAAAAATCTTTTTTTTAAAAAGAAGAGAGATTGGGTGTGATTCCATCTCCTTATGAATGTTAGGATTCACAGAAATAAAAGGTTTTACAACTGTGTGCTCTTTCTGATACCAGGCATTCAAACTGCAACTAAGCTAATATAAAGAAGCCTAGCAGGTGTTATCTACTTGCTTGATACTTTTGAAACCCCATAGTTTTATATTACATATCTCAATATGCAAACCCGAATTGTGCCTATTACCAATTATTATTTCTAATTATATATTTTGATTTAACACACTTCCTCAAATTATTTATAGGGGTGATGGTGTTGCCAATGTTTCCATACTTAGCCAAACTTTTATTTTCAGGCAACTGATTTCCTGATAAGACTGGCTGTTTGGTTGCAATGGCGCCTTTGAAGCTGCTTCTATTTCCATCAGGGATTTTGGACAGCAGTCGATTCTGCTACTTAAAAACCAATTTCAGCTGAGGCAGGGATACAGCAAAAATATTCATCAAAACAAATTTTTCTTTTTTGGCTTACAGTGTTGGAGTTTTTGCACAGTCAGAAATATCATCTTTGAGAAAAAATATTTTTATGGCCATTTGCTAAGTAAAAACAGATTTACTGCTGCAAAAAAATGTATGATTACCATGGAGAAACCAGTTGGAAAATGTCAGAATATCGACAGTAATAACTAGTTATGCTCTGAAGCAGTTGGCACAATTCTTCTGAAGATATTCTTTTGATTTGAGCCTAGGTCAAGGTATCAGGCAAATCTTTTACACTTCATACCTTCTATAGTCAAAATTAATAGTCTGCTTCTTCAGAAAAGAACATTTTTGTTATTACCTTCATAAAATAGCTGGCTAGTGTGCCTACCATGATGCAATAGTTAGCAAGCTCGTCTTATAGACCAATTCACAGAGATCTGTCAGATAAAAGGATCTTGGTATTAATTGTCAGGTATTTTTCTCAATTTCATTCCATATACTCTGCACAATAAATATTAAAGAATTCGTTGTTCAATCTGTTTCTAACTTTTGGTGCTTGTTTACATTGTGTAGTTTGTTGTATTTTTATGAAGCAGCAATAAACATGTCATGATTAAATTCTTAAGGATGGATTTCAGGTTACAGATAATTCCAGTGTACTTTGTGGAGAAGTGGCAACATCATTTCCAAATGCTAATAGGTTTTTCTTGTTTCTTCTGTTGTCGGAGATCATAAAAACAACATTAAATTTGGTATTGCATTTCATCGTCTCTTTCTAAGCATTCGTGAATGAGTATTTAACGTGTGTGTTTTAAACTTATCTAAACAGTTTTCATTTTATCAACCTAATATTTAAATTCATGATGTGGCAACTTTTACTATTTTTCACATATGTAAAATGTTCACAATCAATATCAGAAGTAACCATCTGTATTTTATACGCTATGCCTGTTGCTTGTTAAGTGAGTTAATAACAAACCACTTACTTTTTATTTAAAAAACATGTACGAGAAATATCTGGAAGCAATATTTGAGAAACCCACCTAGAATTTATCAGCTCTGCTATTTATGAAGTACATATTTTTGTACTAAAAGTCAGGATGGCTGAGTTGGTAAGAAAGATGATTCTTGTAATGGCTAGACAAGCTATAAACGTTAATCCCAGTGGCATTATTTTACTGGTATTTGTTACATAGTCAATCAACGTACAGATATACATTCAAAGAATCAACTTGTAGAAAAATAACCTTTTCCTATGTTTGCTAACATTACTTAATGTTAATAAAATTAAAATCTAATGAAAATAATTAGTTATAAAAGAGATTAGAGAATATGTCAGTAAGTACTGTTACTTTCATACTTAGTAATACTAAAAAGGAAATTGAGCCATCACATAACTGCACACATATTTATTTATGATAAGGTATTTTCGATATCAGGATTTTTGAAGATTAGGCTAAGAATTCAGTGTTATCAGTTGAATTATGGTGTTTAGTAAGCGTGTTTGCAACTCACTGGAAAATTAGATAAAATTACATCATAGATTTGATTAGAATCAACCTATATTTTATGTAAGATTTGGCGGAAAATGAAAAAGAATTTATTGTATCTTTTGCATATTACATTATGTTGGTATTGTGATTAAAAAAAAAACAAAAACAGGCCTGACTGCTGCAGGGTCAAACTCCACTCCTATTTCTATTCCAACAGAAAATGATTATTGCAACTTTTCTATTGTATACATAATAAATAGAAATTGTAGATATATAAAACTGGTCAGTTTAGCTCAGTTGGTAAGAGGGCCATCTATCGATCTCTTGATTGTGATTTCAAATCACGGTAGGGAAATGTTAATTTTATATATCAGTTTGGTTTAACATGAGACAAAAAGTGAAGAGTTTACTCCCCTGAATTATATGAGGATTAGTTCTTGTTCTTGTTACGGGGGAAAAACAAAGTCAACTCCAACTTGGATTGAAATTTGACAAAAAGAATATGTTATTAGACAGTTCCTAATTACTGTGTTTGAAGGCCAATATGTTGATATATGCCAATGTCATTTTGAGATACAAAATAGAATTCTCTTTAAGCTAATCAACTCATTTCTTTTCTTGTTTTTTTAATTCACAAATTTTGTTAGACTTGTAAAGGATACTTATTTTCCTATTTTGTAAGATAACCTTTTATTATATCTGCTTGCTTTGATAAAACATGAAACTTTTTCCAAGTCTTAAAGAAAACAAATAATCACCTTTCCTTTTTTATTTTCTGAACAGATTACTTACTATATACAGGCTGGCCTGATTTTATGCCGGAGATGCATTCCTAAGGAGGTGGCGTAAAATGAAATATGCGTAAAAATAAATCAATTATATAAGCATGTTAATATAAGTCTTTACTAATAAATATAATATTAATTTGATATTTCAATATATAAAATAAATGAATAATAACTTAATAAAATACTACTTGAATTACCAAAAAGAAAAAAATTGTAAATTGGTGCAAATCAAACCGGCATAAAATCAGGGCAGCCTGTATAATATATAAGTTAAAAAGTACAAACAAGTTTTCAAAATGACATAAAGGTCTATTTTTCATTGTCATTACATGAAACCAAATATGTTAAGATATGTAACTAAGATAAATCAATTTCTGTAATTAAATTGAAATAGGTTTTGACTTTGACCACCAATTCTTCAAAAAGTTTGTCAGCAGTGTTTGTATTTTTTAGATCTTCAAAAGACAACTAATGTTCAATTAATTTTTGACTACTTTTTCCTTCATCTTAACTGAAAAATGGAGATTAAAAA
>VCCN01003735.1:1274680-1292239 GCA_006491835.1 Architeuthis dux
GAGTATATACAGTAACATTGTAAATAAAACACCACTCATAAAACCTTAAAAAAACATTTTTTCTAAAAACTAACAATTCCAGGAAGATCCTATTCAACTCTCTAGTACAAAATCTAAAAATAAAGAACAATTGTGCCATAAATGATTGTATTAGTTTTATCTAACAATTTCCTGATTTCCCCATGGGAAAATAAAGCCAGTTATTTTGGCGTTTTTTTTTATTTTTGGAAAAATATTGAATTGGCTTTTGGACAAGTTTCTAAATAAGCAACATATTTCCAATCTCAATAAACTATGAAAATGAAAAATATTGAAATTTCAGTGTTCTAGACGTTATAAATATTAAAATTAGGGTCTAACGGATTAAAAGCACAAAAGATTATTGGCGACTTGGTTAACGGATGTAGAGCTTTACCAAAAGTTCTAGTATCTCATAGTGTTACATATTCATTTGAATAAGTGATTCATTGATTCAAAGAAGTACAAATAGGAAGGGAGAAACAATAAGTTTGTATTATGGAGAATAATAAATTTACTGATATTCGAAAAACCAAAAAATGGTCAAAAGAAAGTTGATAAAATATGCCCAAAATGTTAGAATAAAATTATAGAGAAGACATTAGTTATCTATTCCTGTAGACTCTTTGTGGAGCATAGGGCCACAACCATTCTGCTGTGGTTTCAGTCACAAGTAGGATTTTATGGGGGTGCAGTTGCTAGCCCAAAGCCTTGGGACCAATAGAGAAGGCATAATGAAATTTAATACTAGTTACATCAGCAATTGTGAATTTGTGTTTGATAATACAATATATACTTGAAATAGGCTTTTTTTGACAGCAGTTAATTGCATCATTAAGCCAGCTTCGGTGTAGTTGGGCTGGGTTTAAACTAATAAGAAAAATGGTAGTTAAATTTGGTATGTCCGATATTAGAATATAGATTTCTTTTTTAAAATATTGATATTCTCGGATGTATACCGTCTTTTCACTTAGGCTGTGAGGAAATTTTTTATAACATCAGTGGAGGTCTGAATTTGTAGTTTATGGCTGTGTCCTCTCGTATTTACTGCACATAGATGAAGTCAGCATTTTCTTATCAGGGCATTTTGAGCAATGAATGTCAGTATCCACTCTATGTATGCTGTTCCAGATTCTATAGACCTCTAGTAGGTCAGCATGTTTTCTTCTGTTTTCAAGGGTCTCTAAATTAAGTTGTTTTAATCTTTCAGTGTAGGATATATCTCCCAATCTCAGAATGATCTTGCTAGCTCTCCTCTGAACTCTTTCTATGGCATCTAAGTTGTACTTCAGGATAGGAGATCATATGCAGGAAGCAAACTCCAGATGGGGACGTACCAGAGATTTGTACAGCAGTAGGAAGCTCTCCTCATCGATGAATTTAAATGAGTGTCTTATGTAGCTGAGTGTTTTATTTGCTGTATTCAGTTTTGCATATGCATAGTGAAGTTAAGTGAGTTGTCTATATAAACGCCAAGATCTTTCTCTACTGTAGTTTCCTTCAGTGTGTGCTGTGTCCCGTCATCTTTAATTATGGTGTAGTTCCTTTTTTTGTTGTTTCTACCTAGGTGCATGACCTTGCATAATACAAACAATGAAATAAGTTATGAACATTTTATTTCAAGTTACACCTGATTAAAAGGTCATTATCAAGCAGCAATTAGTACAAAAGATAATGTTTATTCAAGTGCAAACAAAATCTTAACTGATATTCATACTACTTGGGATTGTGCAAGTCAGATAGTAATGGTCATAGGTAAAAAATGACTTTGAAAGTGTTCTTCATGTGATCCAATTTGCAAAAATACAAATATTGGTATTAATTTATTTAAAGCCAATAATTGGCCATAACTCTCTCCACTGATCCAAGAATGGAAGTAGCAATATATTAGAGTTGTAAGGCAATGCAGTCCAATCTCAAAAACAGGTAATTTGTAATGGAAACAATGGTCACATTTATTCATGTCATATGAAAATCACAAATTGACCTAGGTTTGCATACAAATTTCTAAAAAGGTATATACAATATCTGTCCACAAAGTTTCCTGCCATTTTGAATATCCCAAAAATTGGTTGTGTGGTCTTGATGTAACTTGGAAACCAATCAGAAGGGACCTTACTGTGCACATGTGAACAGACACCCTCCCGTGGGGTTACTCAGACAGCAGTGAGACGCTATTGAGTGAGCTTGTGTACTGTGTGTCCATCACATTCGCAATGACTGAGCCTGCCCATTAATCATGTCTTGTGCAGGGTTTTTTGGCAAAACATCCCATTACCCAGGTTTGTAGCCCACCTACAGTACAGATTTGGCTCCCTGCGACTTCTAGCTTTTCTCAAAGAGATTTCAGTCGAGATTAAGCATAACAAAACAAAGCAGCTGATGGTGATCCCTAAAGAGGACTGTTCTGAAAAGTGGAAGGGACGATGGGATAAGTATGTGAGATCCAAAGGGGAGTACTTTGAAGTGGACTAAGGCAACATTGCCCTTGGTAGGTTATTTTTTTCGTTAATATTAAACGGCTGGATACTTTCCAGACAGACCTCGTCTAACCTGAATATTACAGAGTTTAACTGACAATAAAGTCAATTGGGCATAGAAAATAAGAAGAGATGTTCCTAGCATAATTCTGTGCGCACACAGACACACAAACACACACATTTTGCAACCAGTGCACAAAGGAAATTAATGTGCGCACAAAAGATTTCAAATTCTGTAGATAGTGAATCAATATTTTTTCAATAAAAGCTATGTCGAATTCAAAAGTGCGCACATACTTTGATCACAGGAAAAAAATTTGCACAAAGTGAGATTTTTGCACCCACCGACTACTAAAAATTAGAGGGAACATTGGTTCCTAGTCATTAGCCTGCAGCTTACCAACACATCTTTCAGTTGAGCTATATAACATACCCTACAATAAAGTTAGTTTATATCAACAAAGTTGCAAAACATAACTTAGAGAGTACCATGAGAGCCCCCCCTGCATGATTTAGGAAAGATGCCAACACGTTTCTGAGTGTCTATCAAAAAGTAATTATATCATTTACAATTGTATGATCTCTCAACCCAGCATAATCTAAAAACATCTTGTAAATGTTAGGAAGCCAGTTGCTAACTGACAAGCTTGTAGCTATTTTGTTTTTCAGGTCACAGGTTCAAACGCAAAAGCAACGTTATGGTGTTGATATAAGGAGAGATTAACAGATTGTTTTCACATGCAACTTTGCCAACCTGCAGATCTTTGTGGCAACCCCAGAGCGCAGCACAGTTCTAAGCATAGTCACAATAGGCGAACCTCCAAATCCAAAAATGAATATAGCCTACACTTCCATCACTAACTCCAACCTCCTCACCAGACCAGACCAGACCAGACCAGACGATAGTTAAATCAATTGAAAATTGTTCTTTAGAAGATTCATGGGTCTTTTTCGTTAGTCCCCACCAAAAGCTAACACCCATAATTTTAAGGTACTCCCCCCTCCAAATTAAATTGCATTTTTTTTTCTCGCCAAAAAAGACCCAAAATGCTCGCTTTATTTTTTTTATCTGCTCGCTTTATTTTTTTTATTTGCTCGGGAAAAGGTATAGAAATAACACAGCATGTAGCTGGAATAAATGTTTTTGATAGCTGGTCATTGGTACCACATGCTATTTTAGAATTTGATCAAGCAAATAAAAACAATTAAATGCTACAATTTCTTGGAAATTTCGTTTTAATGTATTTTAATAGCACTCCCATGGTGCTCTAACTAATAAAAAAAAAAATATCAAATAACTCAACAAAGTCATTCACCAGGTGTTAGAATATGGACCTGTGTCTAATACAGTGAAGCTGCTTATTAACAAGATTAGTAGAGCAGTTAATCTATATCTATACATATATGTATTATATATATATATACTAGCATTCCAAGGGAAATTATTAATCACCGCTATCTATATAAGCTTCTTTTTACCTTGTAAATTAAACAGTGGTGGTGGGCAGTGATCAATAAATAGTCTAAATTTTCAACAAAAAAATAAGTGAGAATGCTGCTGGATACAAACTAAGGGATCAATTTGGTATAAACTTATATTGTAAATTGAACACCCCACTAAAAACCTATCTTGGGTGGGAAATCTGTAAAAAAAAAACAACATTTTCCCTACTCATTGAGGGGAGTGTGTGTGCAAAATTTCAAGTTCCTACTATGAACAGTTAGGGCTGGGCGAAGTCCAGATACATAGATAGATACATAGATATAAATGTCTGAACACATGAATAACCCAAACCCAGCAATAAACCAGTGCTGTGGGTAGCTGCGATTAATATAATGTAGTGACACTTACTGTAAAGTCATGACGTTTCAACTAAGTCACTCTGTCTAAAGCCCTTTCTTGTGATTGGTTTAAGGTCTCTCACAGCGGATCAACTTGTTTACTCGTTTTTGGTATGGTAGCATGGTAGTTAATCATATGCTCTTTAATAAAAAGTTTTATACATTGATAATCAAAGCAGAAACTTTCCCACTAATTCATTTAGCTTTTCATTTTTGACTTGCCAATTATCTGTTATATTATTTATGCATTAGCTGGTGGTATTTTTAGCGTAAGAACCAAAATTCTTATGCTTGAGTGAAATAAAACACTTCTCAGAGAAATACAATGTAAGTTAGAATTATTTAATAGAGAAGCTCAGTATTTAACATCTAAAAAATATATTCAAATGATTCTTCGGACGATTGAACTCCTTGTTATTTGTGTTGTAAACACAACGTTTTGGCCAATCCATTCTTCAGGTGTAAAATCCAAGTGTGATGGGTTAAACAGAAGTTTTGTTTAAATGGGGGTAGCCCTTATAGCGCATGGCCCGGGTGTTTCTGTGTCTTTGTCTTAACCATTTGAATATTAATGACCCTTCTCAAAACTATAGAAAATAAAAAATATATATTGTAAATTGCCTGGATTATCACTTTTACTGTATTGTATATAGTATCTTGCAATTATCAACCAATTGGAATCATCGTCAATAATACTATCCAATGTGAATGATAGATATTAATACTATATGGTTATCACAGATTCTATAGGTACAATCTTAACTGCTCTGGTTTTTAATTTATAGGTTTTTTTCTTGTAGCAAGATACGTATTAATGTGTCTTGCCAACTTGACTTTGGTTACCAGTCTTTTGCTCTACCACTGCTTGAAACCTGCATTGTATCCACTATTTTGATAGTAATCAACAAATACAGGATCATTTTATGATTGTTGTGTGGATGTAAGGTAATCCGACAGAATGAAAGAAGTAATTTGACAATGTGGAAATGAAAGATTGAGAAACACGTGTTACATCTCAAACATATTTATTATCATTAAGATAAGACTTTATCTTATCATATTTATTATCATTAAGCATTTCGCCATGCAACCGGCATCATCATAAGAGGTTTGAACAGGGTAGAAATATAGAGTGTAGCACAATTTTCTTCCCTATTCAAACCTCTTCTGATGATGTGGGTTGCACGAAAATAAATATGTTTGAGATCTTTCATTTCCACATTGTCAAATTATTTCTAGCATGAAATTTTATGTAAAGACTTACTGAAATATGTATGTTTTCTATTAGACATTTTAAGGTCTAAAGTCAGCGTTGAAAATTACTTTAGACATATTTAATTGAATACAAAAGAACAGATACTGCACATTAATCTAAAGCAAAAGATTACAAAAGAGGATTTTTATTGTGTTAATAAAAATACCAATACAAATGTTGAGTACGCTTTCTTTCTTTCCTTCTATCTTAGCTATTAATTAAAAGTACTGTAAACCCTCTTGTTAACGGACTAATAGGGGGGAGCAGGTATCCATTAATACCAATTGTCTGGTATTACTCAATTATGTATATTAAAAAACCAAAAAGAGGAAAAATGAAAATAGCACAAATGCATACAGGACAGTACATAGATATAATTAATATAGTAATAGAATATAAAATAATTATAAATAAAGGAAATAAGACTTATTTTATCTACACTGTAGTTTAGAGCATACTGCCTTAGTTTGTCTTTAGTCTTATGTATGTCCGACACCGTTCATTTTATTTACACTGTATTTGACACACACTCGAGATACTGACGCACCAGGCTCCAACTTCTTTATCAGCTCTAATTTCTGAGAAACTGATAACACCGTTTCTTGGTAATACCAGTACCACCTATATGTTTGGAAGCCATTGCAATAATAACGTAAGAAAGCACAATAAATCCAGGGGTCATAAAGGGAGTGAATTGGTAAATACTGCCTCCACCGTAAGTGTAAGTAAAGATGTTGGAGTGAGAGGCAGGAAGCAGTGTCATGTCTGCCACCTACCGGTCACTTCACACACTAAGAGACAAGACTGGCAATTTCAAATATTCCTGATATTCCAGTGGTGCAATGGACAGATTTTGTTCAGTATTTCCAAGACCCTTTAATAAGAGGTTTTACAGTATATATAAAAGGTCAAATTGCTTCTTAACATAGAACAAAATATGGTAATGTACAAAATGAAAAGTAAGATAACCTTTCTCAGAGAATAGTTTCAATTAGAACATGAAAGATTCAGATATTCATCAGAAGAGATATATATATATACTAATATTTGAGCCATCTGTTTGTTTGTCCTTGCTTCTTCTCCATGAAAACTACTATGACTATCGATTTAATATTCTGCATGGATAATCAATAAAAATCGACTTCCCACAAAGGCTAACCTTCGAGGTGATTTGGGGTCACCAGGTCATTCTCGAGCCAATCTTTGGTTCTAAACATCAGATAAATATAATTTTTATACCAGGAGTTTTGTCTATCTTTCCTCTCATGAATGGCAACAACATTCGTTACAATAAAATTAATTTTTCACAACTTTTCACTGGTTTTTCCTAAAATATTCATGCAAATTCTTCAACAGTTTAATTAGTAGTAAGACAGCCGTTCACAATAGTATGTGCCCTTCCCCGGTTCAACCATATCAAGTCAAGCCGTGGTCATCGTTCACAATTGAATGCACCCTTCCCTTACCCGATTCAAAGTAAAACTGGTCAATTGTTATCAGCCCTCCCCTTTGCTTTTTCAATAGTACCAGCTGATTAAATCAGGTCATTTTTTTTAATGAAATTGAAAGTAATTACAGTCTGGTTTCTATTTAGCAGATTTGTTTATTCGCAATTTGGTCCTCAAGAGTTCAATGGATTTTTTTGCAAACTTTGTGTGCTGCTGTGATTAACAACAGACTACTAAAATTAATGTTCTCTTTACTACACCATAAAGTTATATTAGCTTAAATTTATATGCAAGTTAAAATATTTCTGCTTCACAACAGAACTAAGCGTGGTTCTTCAAAGACGTACTTTCGTACTATGGATGCAACGAACGGAAGGGAATGGTACAGTTCTGATTTACTGTTACATGGTACATAGAAAGAGCCCTCCATCAAACCTACTTTTTTCTTCAAAAACTGACACTTTCACATATGTAACAAAGGTCTTATTGCTTGAGAGCACCAATGATTTCAGCCAAACCTTTTCCAGTTTTAGTTTTGCCTTTTTCTTTTTACATCTCTATAGAATAACATTTGCTTTCATCTGATCTTATATTCAAACTTTTCTTTCCCAGGTAATGTCAGGTACCCCTGCTAGTAATATATATATGTCCCTCAGAAGATTTACTATAGTTTACTATAGTATATGGGCAACACATTTCTTCTGAGTTTCTTCAAATAATGCATAAAACCAATTTACCAATATGGCTACTGAAATGATAAGTGTTCTTTTATCAGTGAAACTATCAAACTTCTATCCTAAACTAATAGAAAGTGGGCAACTGCTTTGTGCACAACTAAAGAAAGAACAACTCAGGACATCAAATCTGACACCTATTCAGCAATTTAAGACTGTTCCACACAATGAAGCAATTGTTAATATAGGTAATTGATATATTGCACATTACGACTTGATCCAATGATGTAAACTTTGAAAAGAAAAAAAAAAGAAACTAAATGTAATAAAGTATATAAGAAAAGAAATTTAACAAAATAAGATAAAGGGAATAAAGAATTCATTGGTCATCAAAAATTGCTTTTATTTTAAACATGGACACTAAGAAATTACTGTATTCAAAAGAAATTGATATGCTAAGAAACAATATTGTGTCATTTTTAAGTTTATTATAAAAGATTATAATTGTTTTGTTTTGTTGCTTGTACCTGTAGATTCCTTGTGGAGCATAGAGTCGCAACCACTCGGCTGTGGTTTCAGTAGCAAGTAGGTTTTTACCTGGTGGTGTTGCTAGCACAATGCCCAACCATTGTTCCTTCTAAGCTAAACAAAATGAATTAATGTGTGCACAAAATATTTAAAATTCTGTAGCTAGCTTACTGAGTTTTTATTGAAAGAATATTGATTCATTACATCAAATTGAAAAGTGTGCATATACTTTTGTCACTGGAAAAAAATTTGGACAACATAAGATTTTTGCACACACTGATTTCTGAAAATTAGAGGGAACATTGTGACCAACACTCTTCCTTTAACTGGGTGAAAGGGCTCCAATTGCCTTGCTATTTACCTATAGCTACACGTAAGTACATGTAAACAGCCTTGGCCGAAAAATTGAACTCGGTCCGCTGGTTCTATCTTCCGTGCCAACCATCACACCACATTTCCAAAAGATTATAATTACTTGTATAAATTACTAGAAGGAATAACTGATATTTTTATCTGGATAGAATTTATAAAGCTAGTGGATTATAATTCATATATTTTTACATATTACATTTCGGGGATATTTTATGAGAAATAGACTAATTTCTATCTTATTTTTATTTATTTCTGACATTGGTTTATGTAAGTGGAAAGTTGCCCACAAAAGAATCTTATTTAGCAAGAAAAGATGTTGCATTTTGCTCTCTAAGCTAAAAAGAGGATTTTGCATTGCAATGTCAATAAAAGATACAAATGAACAAGTATACACCCTTTGTTCCATTTGTTTATATGTTGTGTTAACTCTTGAAGTCCTAAAGAGCACGAGGCCGCACGTAAACAAATATGGCCCAAAATCCTAAAACGCACGAGGCTGCACGAGTCTTTCTTGCACTACTGTCAATTTTCACAACAATCTGCCCACAAGTAAAGACACTATAAACATTTGAATAGATAAACCATTTTTAGCCATTTTCTGCTCAATCATTACAGGACTGGGCCTTGAACTTAGAAAATTTTCAACAGAGTTAAAGGGTTAAAAGTGGCTCTGACAAGATAAAATTTTAATCTAGGCTATACAGTAAATATGTGTGTGTACCTTATTGATATTTAATCAATACTTTATGCATGCAAAATAAAATATGATCAATGAAATCATACTTTTAGAAGGTTGTCTGTGTGCATACGTCTGTGTGCATAAGTGTAAGTTGTTTTATATTATCTTTTCTGTACATTTCATGTTATCAACTGCTCTTATGTAATATTGTTCGTGGAAGGAAAAATGTTCAGCCTCCATTTTCCAAAAGTAATTTTTAGCTGAAACTATTACTCATAAAAAAATACATAGCATCAGCATATCCATATATGTTTTAGATGGGGAGAAAGTATTTATGGTGAGAATTTCTAGAGATTTGACTCAATTTCCAACTCTCTGCCAAACTGACAAGAGATTTTAAAATTTTTTATTAGAAAGATGTACAAAGGACTGAGAGGCCACACATATACGGTAGAAGCAAATAAAAGTAGATTGAATATCAGAAAATTCTTTTTTAGCAATAGAGTGGTAGGACTTTGGAATAGATTACCAGAATATGTAGTGCTATCAATAGATGCAAATGATTTTAAGAAGAATTATGATGTTTATTACACCACCGCAAAGGTTTAAGGCCCTAGATATTGTGTAAATATGATTGTTATGATGTGTGCTTGTATATACAAACTGTATACTTTTTTTCATATTGAAATAAAATGTTTTAAACAATGTTTAATGAATCACTTATTCAAATGAATACGTAACACTGAGATATTAGTACTTTTAAAATGTTTAGAGCTTAAGTTTCTTATAAAAAACCTTAGTTTGGTAATCTCTAGTATATATAGTTTAGTGAAAAAAATTTTTTATATTGCTTTTTAATTGTTTAAATTTAAAGAACCAAAATCAAGTAATAACAAATATAAAAACAGTTGATATAGGTAGCCTTATTTTTAAAATGAAAAACATACCAATATTTTATCTACAAGGAAATTGTATACTTTTTTTTTCTAAACACTAAAATAAAATGTTTTAAAGATATTGTCGGAGTCAGAAGGTCAAACCAGACAATTCTTTTAACAAAAGAACTAAAATTATTCTGAGAGGAAATGAAATTTGCAAAGAAAATAAAAATAAAGAGTGCTTTAAATAAAAAGGTTATACAACAAGTAATTTGTTTGAAAATAATACATTATTCTCATAGCCTCAGTATAGAGATATGTTTCATCATGTTGGGCTGTGGTTAAAAAAAACCCCATAAATCTACTCAACAGGAACTTGATAAGTCTGGAATCAGGATGTTATGGTCTGATTATAGATTTGAATTAAACCAGTGATTATTTATTTTGAAGACATTCCTGATATTCATTCATAGTCATGAATGAAATTATCAATGGATGCGCATTCTTCTCTGATAAGGCCCATAAAAATTCCAAAATGTTATATGATGCAAACATGAACTCTAGATACATAAACAGGATCCTTAAATGGAAACCTGGATCTATTTTTGTTAAACTTCAAACTTAAGTGGAGTTGACTTTGTTTTTCTACCATAAGAATAAGAACAAGAACAATCCTCACCTAATTTAGGGGAGGCAACTCTTCACTAATTCTATTTCTAATATTAAAATGCAATCTGTGAACAATTGCCTCCCCATAATTTTTGTGTTCAACAAACATGGTTGCCCTAGAGTTGAGTTTGACCCTGCAGAAGCCAGGCTTTTTTAATATTTTAAGTGCATCATAACAGGATTAAAGTTGTATTTTGTTATAATTATGTTATTGTGCAACTTGGATATTTCCATTTGGTATTGGTAAATAGGGTTTAGAGCTAGAGTGGAAAACACAAGATCCATGTTCTAATAATAGGTTTGTAGGCCTTGTTGACCATAGTCACAAAAAAAGAAGTTTATAAGTTCAAAATCAAAACTAGGTAGGTTTTTTAGTAACATAACAGAGAGACAGCTTATGTCTGTTAATACAAAATAGGACATTGCTATTATACTAACATAGATGATAAAAACATACAAAGAAGATGGATGCTGACGGTACATATATTATGTACCTTATCAGATTAGTCCATCAAGAACTTAAATATTGGCTTAGTTTATTAACTATTTCTCTCCATTTGACCGTGTGCCAAACTAACCTATACTCAATAAATATCCATAAACATTATATAATATTTATATAAACAGATTCTTGACAAATATAAGGGAGACTAGAGACATCTGGGATCATACATCATATTGCTAGTCAATAATAACTGCATCATCTAGTAATATGATGGATACATAAATGCCATATGAAGAAGGTTTAAATGGGGAATTCAGATCTTGACAAGAGAAATCTACAAAAAGAGACAGGTTATCTTGAAAGAAAAAACAAACATGAGATGCTGAAGAGTGTCAAAGGGCAAATAAATGGAGGTACATGAGCTTGTGTTTTCATGTGTGTATATGTATATACATAAACATTATGGTCGGGCCTGCTTTGTGGTTGAGATAGTTGCATACTTCCCATTAGCATCAAAGGTCAGTGTTCAATACCAGGTGAAAAGATTTCAAATACTGATTTTCAAAGTAGGCAGGGTCTCCCATTTAGAAGATTGGTAACACAATCTTTTTACCTCTCTATTTCTCCCCATGTGCCAGACTAAGCTAAGCTCAGTAAATATCCATAAACATTATGTAATATTTGTATAAAGATACACAGGGTCTTGAAAAATATACGAGAGACAAGAGATAGAGGGAAGTTGAAAATACAGAAAGGACTGATAGATAGATATTATAGATATAGATATGCATGATAGATAAATATAGTGATATAGATACAGTGGAAAATGAAAGCATTCGACCCCTTGGAATTCTCTTGCATTACAACCTGTAATCTAAATGGATTCTTTAAAAAAAATTATGCCATGGACCTACACAAAATAGTTGAAATTGGTGAAGTGTAATTTATTTTAAAGATTTTTAAAGAATAAAAAACCGAAAAGTGGTGCGTGCGCGAGTATTCAACCTCTTTGCTATAAAGCCCCAAAATAAGATCAGATGCAACAAATAATCTTCCCAAGTCATACAATTAGTTAAATAAAGTCCACCTGTGTGCAATCTGAGTGTCACATGATCAGTCACATGATCTCAGTATATATACACCCGCTTTGAAAGACCCAAGAGTCTGCAACACTACTAAGCAATGGACACCACTAAGCAAGCGCCATCATGAAGACCAAGGAACTCTCCAAACAGTTCAGAGACAAGTTGTGGAGAAGCATAGATCAGGGTTGGGTCATAGAAAAAGAAATCACAAACTTTGAACATCCCCAGTTTTTTTTATTCTTTAAAAATCTTTAAAACAAAAATTTTCAAAAATTTCACTTGACCAACTTCGACTATTTTGTATAGGTCCATGGCATAATTTTTTAAAATCCATTTAAATTACATGTTGTAATGCAAGAAAATATGAAAAATTCCAAGGGGGTCGAACATTTTTGCTTGCCACTGTATGTATGTATGCACAATAGATAGATAGAGATATTGAGGCAGACAAAAATAAAATAACTAAATTCATGCAAAAGGAAAGAAAAATAGTGACAGACAGATAGGGTTGATATATGTGAAAATATGCCACCAATTTGTGATGTAATAGATGGAGCAAATGCTTTAATTCTCTTTTTCTCTTGTTAGTATTGATCAAAAGAAAGCAGTTGCAAGAGTTGGCAGCCAAGAACAGACAAAAGGCTTTTATTGCAATATGTACAACTAATGGATTGATTGATTGAAATGAGAAAGCATCGGGAAGATGCACTACCCTTTAAAACTTCATGCACAAGAACTATTAGAAACTCTCAACCAAAACTGTCAACATAGGTTTTTTCAGTTTTCAACTGAGTCTGGCTGGCTATCTATGTATGTGTCATGTGTACAGGCTGCAACAATTGAGCTAGAGGGTTGAAAATTTAAACATTTACTCCTTATCATGTCTAGAAAAAAAAAGTTTTTTTTTGTTTTTTGAACTCCCCCCCTCCAATAGGTTTTTAGTGGGGGTTCAATTTGCAATGTAAGTTTATCATAAATTGATCTCTTAGTTTGAGTCCGCAGCATTCATGCTTGTTTTTTTTAAAAATTCAGACTTTTTTTTAGTGATCACTGCCCAACAAAAGGCGAGAGAAGTAACTTATTCATTGATCGCCCCCTTTTCCAATTTTTTAATTGATCACCCCAAATACGGCATGCTGCCAAAACACATTGGTCATGTGACGGTTTTTTATTGATTTACTATTATAGTCAAATACTTAATTTCCCTAATAGCTGGTGTTTCGCAGTCAGTATATGTGAAAAGAAATCTCCATTACTCACTCCAGACTACAGTGAACAGAATGAAATAATTCTTGCTGTGTCTATGAAACAAAGCATTTTTTTGTCACTTAGAAAATATATGTTCACTGAATTCAAATCCTCTCCTATATATAATGTAAATTTCTTTTCATTTGAAACACTTGTGTTCAAAACAATATTTCCAGATAGGATTAGGTTGGCCCAGACACTTCACAATTTTCCTACACATTTACTCAATCTTCAAGATGTACATTTAAAAAAAAAACATGTCAATTTAATCTTTGAACAAGTTTTCATAATCACTCATTCAGCATAAAGTGATTTCTTATGCATATACATAATAGTATCACTTTGAAAAAGAAAATTGCTTGTTTGGTTAACAATGTTGGTTAAGTGGTTTAGTTAGATTTTAACCAAGTAGAAAATTCTAATACAAGTTACAGCCAGCAACCTGAGGAATATTTGGCATTCGATAATTTTTGTGAAAGATTACATAATATTATCATTATTATAGCATCTGGAATGGTTTCAAATGACATAACATGAATTAACAATACACTAGAACAAACAATATAGTTTAGTTGAATAAATTACATGTAGGATTATCACTCCAAATCTCAAAGAATTAAGATACCCAACTAAAACTTTTAGTTGGGTATCTTAATTTTGTATTTACATTTTGTATTTACAATTTCTTTTAGTAAAAGAAATTGTAAATACAATTTATTTACCAATCTACATAAAAATAATTATCCTACATTATCAGACTTTTTTTTAGTGTTATTGGTAAATAAAAAATGAGTTTTACGTTTTGAAATAAAAGAAGTTCTGAAATTCTACTGATATACACAAATTATTTCTTAGTCTAGCAAATAGGTTGTAACATAAGCTAACAATGCTGTTGACATAATAATTGGAAAAATTAAGCCAACTATGTACTTGAAGAACTTCAGCTATATAACTCAATGTGCAATTAATTAACTATAATAGATGATTCTAAATTACAGCTTGTACGAATAAATAAGATTTGTGCAATAGAGCCCAGACGTTTATTATATAAAAACAGACAGAATAATAATTAAAACCATTCTGCTCCAAAGATTCAATTGTTCTCTCAAACAAAGCAAAGTATTTTGTTAACTGTATTCCTTCTAGCTGCATGGTATGGCAATGGATAAGAGGCCATAAGGTCCGAAGTTCAAATGGTTAGGATGATAGGAATACTAATTTGAAGCCGGATAGAAATCAAAGATGAAAAAATGTCTCAAATAACTGGAAATGTACAGCAATCTGAAAGCAAACATAGCTGTACAGAACCAGGATATACTTTAGTGGATAATCGATATAGGTATATCATTCAATGATTTTTTTTTTGTGTGAATAGGGCATCTCAAGAATGAATAAAACCATTTAACTCTATTTATTGCATGCCACATTTACTGGAGAACTGACTAGCTGGAAACATTGTAAAAAAAAAAAAAAAATAGTGAGAATAATAGACCAACAAGCCTGGCTGTCCCAGAGTCAAACTCTGCTCCTACTTCTATTTCTACTTCCTTGCATAATTCTACTATACATTTTGGAGGTATGTAAGACTTGTCATTTTAGTGCAGGTGGTAACACACCAGGCTAGTGATCACTAGGTCATGAGTTCAAATCACGGTAGGGGAATGGGGATTTTACATATCGGTTTACTCCACTATTTTTGGTGAGGATTGTTCTTGTTCTTGTTACATGGGAAAGTAAAGTCAACTCTAAATTGTCCTGGAGTTTGACAACAAACTCATTGACTGATACCTCATCTCAAAATTACAAACTGAAAAAAGATTTACAGGTACATGTTCACCGAAATGCATATCAGAGTATTTCAATGTTTATATTTTAATTTTTTGAATGGATCAAAGAAGACTAAAGGATGGATAGAACTGGATTATTCTGTGGAATCATTAACAAGATAAGAGAAGATATAGAAAATGAGCATTGTGTTTTCAGATTAGTTTTTCACCTTGAATGTTAGTCAGGACTGTTGCATTTTAGTTGTAAGCACATGTGTTACATTACAGAACTTATGTAAGTATGTACAGTGTTGTCCATAAATGAGTACACCCCTAGCACTTTTTTTATAGAAAGTTAATTTTCTTCTAAACCAAGCAAGATTTTATTATTATATAGAAGAAAATGAACTTTCTGCAAAAAAGTGGTAGGTGTGTACTCATTTATAGGCGATACTGTATATACGATTATGTATTAACCATGAAATCTTATTGAGGATTTATGGAAAGTCGAAACACTGCTCAGTCTAGATCAGTGGTTCCCAACCTTTGAGTCATTCCCCACTTTTGTCAATAAGATTACTAGTATTCTCCCCTTCCATTTATTAAGTTGCAACAAAGAATAATTTCAAATAATAACTTTATTTTATGTATAATTAGACAGCTTCATACTAAGAATTAGTTTAATTTTATAACTGTACAGCTGTTGCTGTGTATTTGTTACTCAAAGAAAGCAAGCAAAAATAATTAGAACACATCATTTGAAATTCCAATTTATTATAAAAAAATAAGAATTCTGCTATCGTAACTGATAGTGATCTCTGTTCTTGTTTTTTTTGCTACTAGTTCTTTGATTTGTGGGTCTATTAGTGAGAGAGAGCACATCTTAAATCATTCTCAATTTTGAGCTTATTTCGAGCCTTTGACTTGATAGATAGAAGTGCAGAAACCCTATCTCTAGACTGGACTTTTATTTTTACCTTATTCCACCCTTGGACTACACAAATGCCCCACCCCTGGTTGGGAACCACTGGTCTAGATAACTGCACTGAGGCTCAAACCAATGCTCTTCATAATGTAAGATAGGTTGCTGTTTTACTATTTGCAAGTTGAACAGCTAATATTTATTTTGACCTCAAAATATCAGATATCACAGTCACTGTCATCTTGTTCCTTGGGATAAATAGGCAGTGACCAAACACAACCAGGTATTAAACCTGTTTTGTCTGTTTTTGATGAAATACAATGTACAACAGATTGTACTATGTGATCTTAAGCCATATGTGAGTCACTCTGAATCAACTATTTCTTTGAAACAAGTTTGCCCCATTGGAAATTCCTAACAGAGATCATCTCATAATTTCCATCATAAAACTGCCCACTCACGCAAAATCCAAAAGTTTATTGCTAGATATGAGACAAGAAAGAACATAAGTCACTTACTTTAACCATAAAGTCACATTTATTGACAAAAATAGTATTAAAAAAAAATCTCTTTAAGCCAAAACCTGGTGATGACAAGTTGTAAAAAACCCATATATTTTTTTTTTGTACAGAATCTGAGGGTTTTGCAAGCAGTTAATTTCACTGACCAGCCATTCATCATTTCTAGGTTAAGTTCACTTGGGAATTTATATCGTGCAGAATTGAATCACATCAGTTTACAACATTTATAATATTTGGGATCAAAATGGGAACATGATGTTTCCTGAGAGAAATTATTTATTTTCCCTGAATAATAAATGATTCATATTCTTGTTCTGCATTTTGAATAATTTATTCTTATTTCATATTCATACTTCAGGTAAAAAAATGTGTGGACAGGTGACTTTGTTAGCTCTGTGTAAATCTTTATATAGAATTTTTTTTGCACAATTAACTTGCAGATATGAGCAAATACTAGAGCTGATAATTATGGAGTTTGAGATTCGAGTAAAGGTTCTGGGTAGGTGAGTTTCAATAAAGCAGAAACCTTTTCTGTAATATTTTTAATAAAATCAATTTTAGATATATCCATAACATTCATAATGGAATTATCAACCTAATTTCCCCTCATTTTCTAAATTATTAAAGACTGTAACATAGAAATGAAAAGATAAACAATTATAAAAATCTTAAAAATGAATAGATTTGTTTTTTTATAAGATTGAACAAAAGCAGCTACAGAAGATTGAA
>VCCN01003735.1:1292748-1305902 GCA_006491835.1 Architeuthis dux
TTATAAAGACATTTATTTAGTTGGGAACCTATATTTGCTCGGTGCTTGTGTGAACGACTACTAAACGAGCAGCCTAAATTGTAAATGTAAATAAAGAAACAAGTGCTGTGCAGGGATCAAACCCACGTCCACCTTCCACACACGCACACACAGTACCTTTCATAAGTATTTGAACAAAGAAACATTTTGATTCTAATTGCTTTGTTTTAAGAGTTAAAAACAGGAACATTATGCAAGAAGAACCAAATTTTTAGCAATCAACATAACAAGCTATGCATTTAGTCATGTTTTGTGGTTCTGTTAAATGAAAAAAAAAGCAGGTTTTCTTTTTCTATCCTTCTAAAATCTTGTTCAGAATCAATCAAGGTGATTGAAAAAGTGAACTCCCATTACTATATGGAAGAGTTGCCCAACTAGTAAGTTAATTTGGATCAGCCCTGCTCAAAATCCACAATGATCCCTGCTATCTTAGGCAATAAAAAACAGATTTTGTGCTTGTTCAAATACTTATGAGTAGTACATTTTATATAAACGATAATTTATTTATATAAAAAGTACTGCTCATAAGTATTTGAACAAGTGTTATGATATACTACAACAAAAAGGTTATTTTGAGGCCAAAAACCTGTGCGGAAATGGAAGTGACCCGGTCACCTTAGCATATGCAGGTGTCCCAAAACAAGAGGTGGAAACCGGAAACGACACAAGCGTGAGCGTTCGAGAAACCTATAAAGCACAGAGCTGAGACAAGGGAGCTGACAAGAGACCTGAACAGAAAAACTCAGAGGACAGGGACAGAGACAGGCATCAGCAGAGCCGGAAGGCACGAGACCGCTGTCCCTATAGGGGACAGACTGACGTATCTCTCTCCAACTCTTCATTCTCCGGCCGGCAAACTGTATGCTATGTAATAAAAATATGTCTCATATTTTTACAACCAACTTTCGAGTCTTCCTTCCTTTTGATTGTCAAAGTTCACGATTTCCTTCCCGCAAATGAGCAACCCACGACGAGACCCATGGCGACAGAGCAGTGTAAAGGGGTATATAACACAAGCGCAAAATCTTTTTTTTTTATTGTGATCTTGAGTCAGACTAAGCTAAGCTTTGTAAATATCTACATTTTGACAACAAACAACAAACAAAAAAACATTTAAACAACAACCTTTACACGTGTGTGTGTGTGTGTGTGTGTATATGTGTTAGAATACGATAATTATATAATGGTGAAAAAATGTAGTTAGAAAGTGACAAATTTCCTTTCCGTCTGAATGTAACACACGTAACACTAAAAAGTTGGCTCCTACAAGAAACTGGTCAAAGGAAGGGGGGAAATTCCTGTTCCATAGAAAAGAGTAATGACCTAGGACCACAGAACCAAGGAAGAATGGAGGATAAATGATTAAATAGAGTAGTTCTAATAGATTTTAACATAGAATACTCTTCTGAACTGTAACGCACGTAACATGGAATGGGCCTAATGATATAATGGTGAAAAAATGTAGATTGAAAGTGACAAATTATGATAAAGCAATCAGGCTAAATGGAAGTAGTCGTATATCTTTGTGTTAGAAGCCTAAAGGCCAGCTATTACATGCAAGCAGTGACCCACATCAAAAGGGATATTTGATTCTTATCATCACATTCTAATAGGAAGAGAAATCACCAGAGCCTAAAGAAGCAAGTAATTGAGAGAATCTACATTGGACTGGGAGTTATGAAAACGTAAAACATGAATAATTAATAACAAAATATTAGCTGCAATGTTGAATGGAGGCCAGAAATATTTATTAGGCTCGTTGAACTTAAATGTTCCAATATCATTTGGAAACTTGAATCGCTTGTATATCCACGCAAGTTAAAAGGAAAAACAAAGATTTCAGAAAAGTTAATGAATAAAAGTATTCAGTTGTGGTTTTTGGCATTTACATTTCACTTGGGAATTGATATTGTGCAGAATTGAATCATATCAGTTTACAACATGAATTTACCAATCTTCATTCCCCATTCATGATTTTATCTAAATGTTATACAAACATGGATTAGTTTCATATGTGAAACTGGTTCTATCTCCTCAGTAAACTACCTTTCTTTTCTGCCTTCTCCCTTCCTATCCTCTTATTAAACTACCTAACTCTCTCTTCTCCCTTCTCTTCCTACCCCTCAGTAAACTACCTAACTTTCTTTCCTACCCTCTTATTAATTACCTTTCTTTTTCTCCCCTCTCTCTGCCTACCCTTGTATTAAATTAACTTTCCTTTCTTCCCCTCTCTTCCAGTCCCCTCAGTAAACTTTCTTTTTTCAAAAATTCTCTCTCTCCTGATTGGTCACTCTTTTGACCAATCAGCATGTAATGGTCATACGCTGTGACAAGAAAAATAATAGTATGATTTTTACTCAATAATATCATTTCTTAATGCAAAATATGCATGATTAAGGAAAATTAATTAAAATAAAAAAGAAAGCTTGGTTTGTTAATTTTATTATTACAAAATAATTTTACTGACAACTAAAATGAAAAGAATGAGAACAAGTCTGGTTAGTCACTCAATAGAAACCATCATATGATCAATGTCTTTTGGCAGCATGCCGTGTTGGGAGTGAATAAAATAATTGGAAAAAGATGTGATCAATGAATTAGTTACTTCTCTTGCCTCTTGCGGACACAAACTAAGGGATCAATTTAGCATAAACCTACATTGTAAATTGAACCCCCACTAAAAACCTATTTTTTCTAAACATAATAAGGAGTAGATGTTGAAATTTTCAGCGATCTAGCTCCATTGGTATGGCCTGTATGCGTGATACATTCATAGCCAGCCAGCCAGCCAGCCGAACCAACTCAAAAACTGAAGAAACCTATTTTGACAGTTTTGGTGACAGTTTCGGTTGAGGGTTTCTATATCATGCTACTAAGATGATATGCCTTCATACTTTATAGTTAACAATATTACTCAACTTACCTTATCTTTACAGTCCACATGAACTTTGCCACTGTCTAAAACTTTACATAATTGGTCCAAATTGCCTTGCAGGGCTGCCAAGTGGAGTTGCTGATCTGATGGCGTTTCTTTCTGAAGATGAAAAATAAAAAGAATGATTAGTGGAAAAAATACAAGCCTAAAATATGTTCAATAAAATATGTTTGTGTATAATATGTGCTGAAAATTTTTAAAAAACAAAAAACTCTGAACTTTTAAAACTAGCAAGTTTGGAACAAATTGCCAGGCACTGATTTGTTAAAAGATGTCTTCAAATAGGAAACTTGATGACTTAATGTCTTTCATCCCAGGCAAACATTTACATTTTATTTTAGTACTAAATTTGGATTGGTTCATTCTCCTGTCTTCATCAGGTGTTGTAACTTGTGTTCAGTATTTTTCTTAGGCCTTTAAAATGGATCCTGCCTATGTACAACACTGCTCGAACTGACTGAGCTACTAAAGCTCTTACGGCTGGCAGGAGATCAAATCTAACTCTTAAACTTAACCTTCATCCCTCCCTGTTTGGTACTATATTTTGTTATTGTTTTTTTTACGGACACTAGTAGTAGTAGTGATATTATCTTGATTTGGAGGTGTGATTGGTGTAGTGGTAACAGCGAGGACAATGGAATCGGCAACCAGAGTTCAAACTCTGGTCAAGGCTGTTTATGTTCACTTTGCACTAATACCCTTGGCAAAGGCATGAATCCAACTCTTCTGCCAGCTATGGGTAAAATAGTAGGGCAGATTTGGCTCTCTAGCCTTGAGTAGGCAACCAATCTAGAAGGACAAGGAAGGCGGTTTGACACCCAATTTGACATCCTTCTGGCAGCTCCTGCAGCCAAGCTGATGCCAAACATATCGCTGTCTACTTTCCTTTGGACTACATCAGCAAGGCTGAGTGGGGGATTCTGACGACTGGGGTTCCCAGGCTCTCCTTACGCATCGCCCAGGCATGCGCCCTGGAGGGGGACACTCCAGTGTCGTTCCATTGTCTATAAAGACAAAACTGAGGCCATTCATTATCCTGATTTATCTTTTATTAGACGAGGCATTGTCAACCATTATCAACCCCTATATCACGAGATGCAAAAAGGAACTACAATGGCTACAGGCATGGCTCTCTTTTCAAATCATATTCATTTACTCCCTGTCTCATGATGAATCACTCTTTTTGGTGGGGTTGAAGTTAAAACCAAATATTTAAAATGGCTCATGTGACTGCATCATTTAATGAAGTCTCACCCAATTTTCTTCCGCAACTGTTCAAAAGAAATTCTTCAATACAAAATAAGTAGTGACAGTTTAGAACAGGGGTTCTCAACCTTTTTGGCATCACCGCCCACTTTCGTCTGGAAATTTTTTTCAACCGCCCACCTGTATAGTAGATATTCAAAAGGTTACCAAAATGTGTTTAACTCTTACAAAAACAATAAAAATGAACAGCTTTCCTGTTACAAGATTTTTTAATGAAAGTAATGTAAAGTAGTAACATCAAATGTTTGGCACACACATACCGTTTTTAGATATCAATGCGATCCCTGTGTCTGGTGCAATGCAGCTAATGCTGACACATTGGGTTTAAAATAGTCATCGTTAACAATGTACCTACCTACAGAGAATGTTATACAGACGTATGCACACCTACACAAACATTTACACATTTCTCTTAAGCACCTACATAATGTGTGATATCACAGTGCTGTTGACTCATTTTTTATTATCAATTTTCGATTATCAAAATCCTATACCGCCCACCAAAATTTCAAAACACCCACTATTTTCTGCACAGTTGCTCACCGCCAACCCAAGAGTTGAAATTGCCCACTGGTGGGCGATATTTCCCTGGTTGAGAAACCCTGGTTTAGAATAATTATCATCTCTGCATATCTTCTAATTGCAATCATGCTTTCTCTACTAAGATTTCAAGTAGTAAACAGACAAAAACAAGTGAAGTATAGGTTTAACTATGACAGTGATTACACTGGTCAACAACAAATTTCATCAGGTGGGTGTTGTGGTGTACCTAATGTAGTTTTGGATGCTGATTCCATAAATGTAATCTGTTTTCTTGTATCATGTCTAGTTTTCATTAGATGAAAGCTGTATTTTAGCATATAACCCCTATAGAGCATCATTCATAAGGTGTCCAAAGCTCAACATCTTTAACTTGTCCTTCGACATAGTATCTTTTTTGTATATCTCATACATAGTAATTTTGATTTTCTGCATTGAAAAGTTCTGACTGATACAAATCTTGTTTACATATGACCTTCGCCTATTTTGCCAGAACTAAAAACAGAACATGTCCGTAGCAAAAACAATAAAATGTGCTAGAGTGAAACGCACTCAAGATTTGTAATCTGTGTCGAAAAAATTGGTCTAAAAAAAGTTGTACTGCAACCTTGATGAAATATAAAAACTATAAAACACCAAGATCATTTTTATGAATTTTTATAGACAGGCTATGTATAAATATACACTTATATAATGGCCACAGACAACTCTGGAAAAAATGAAACTTAGATCACCAATCTTGGTGGTAAAGACAAAAAAAATCTGTTGGTAAATCTCAACAACTTCAAATTTAAGTATCATATTGCTAACTGATTGATATGGACTATAAAATACAGGGTGTCCCTAAAGTCTGAACACATAGGCAAAATGTATAGTTTCAATAAAAGAAATTTGAAGAACATTTGATTTAATTGAAATATTAATAAATAACATCTTCAATGTGTTTTCCACCATTTGTGATGCAAAGTTCAATGCGCTTTGCGAGATTCACATGAAACCGATGCATTAACTCCACATTTCCGTCAATTTGAGCACTTTCATTTATGATGCGTTCCCTCAGGTGTCTCCTATCTTTTAATTCTCATTGAGTACACCTCCTTTAGCATACCCCAGAATAAGAAATCCTTTCTTCTTTCGACAAACTCATATTTAATCTGTGGGGCAAAAAAAATATAGTTAGTTATAAATAGTGATATTTCCTATGTGTCCAGACTTTAGGGACACCCTGTAGAATATTTTAATTGAGGATATTTTATTACAGATGTATTAATTTTGATCAAGGTTTCAACGGTTTAATGGCCATGTGATACAACTTTTTTCTCCCTGAAATGTGCCTACATGCTACATAACAGTTTATAGAAGTTTATATGGAGATTTAACTTGTCTATACATTATTTCAGAGTTAATAAAAAATTCAACATTAATACATTACATTTAATAACCTCTTCAAGCTCAAAACTGCCACAAGTACCCAAAGCCAGAATTACTAAAAGCATTTATTACAAATTCATTAAACGATTGAATTTATGCCCTTCCTACTTATCACATTGACATAATTGCCATTAAACAATAGCAATTACAAATCGCTCTTTTTTAAAATTAGCATAAGACAATATAAGTTAGTCAACTTTGAAGGGTTCTAATACACCATCAATTATGTCAGATGTTTCTAGGGTTGCCACCCGTTCCGTATAATATGAAATCTGGTTTTACATTATACATATACAGTAAATCAACCATCAACTTTAGAGCCAATTCACTCATTTCCCCTATAAAAATTTACTTTTTCTCAAAAACGAAAGATTTCTGGAAGAGAGAGCAAACATTTTGCCCTTGTCTATGATCTGATATTTTAATCCTTAAAATAATTGATGCAACTGTGCTTTACTCTTATTGACTCTTTATTTCCTTTACATTCGTGTTGAGAGTAGCAGAAGACTTTGAAATTGATGCATAAAAAGCAGAAATTATGGCATAAAAATTCACCAGAATGCAGGAAATGAAGTGTCTGAAACTCAAAATTCATTTGTGTTCCCTGGGCATGGGCCCGCTGGCAAGGTGCCCCTTATTTATCCACATTCAAGGTGGCAACCCTAGATGTTTCTGATTCTACATCAGATCCATACCCACAAAAGGCTTGCATCAAATTTTAAAAAACACCCTTCTCTTTAAGCTATCCAATACACACACAAACACAAATTCTTCAAGAACGAGGACATAAAAGATTTCAGATAATAAAATGATGGGAACAAAAGAGTCGCAGTATATCATGTTCTCAGCTTATGTTCAGAAATCATGTAATGTCTTCCTTTTAAGAGTTTTCTGCATGAGAAAATTGCGGCGCACAAAGACATTTTTCCTTTCCTGTTTTATCAGTAAAGAAATTTGTTTTGTTTTGTTAAATATATATTATTTTCTGTTTTACCTGTAACACTGAGACTGAGAGCTCTGATATAAACAGAACAATTAAAATTCAAACATGTCTCATCTCTTAATTTTGTTTTTTTTAAAAATGCCTGGCTGCTGTAGGGTCAAACTTCACTCCTACTTCTATTCCGACTGAAGATGATTACTGCAACTTTTGTATTGTATATATATAATAAATTCATAGATATGTAAGACTTCTCAGCTTGGCTCAGTCGGTAATAGAGCTGGCTACCAATCACTTGGTCATGATTTCAAATCACTGTAGGGAAATGTTAATTTTGTAAATGTATTTATTTATTAGAATGAAATAAGCCTTGCGTATTTCTAACATAAATTTTTGTAGATATTTAAGAGTTGTCAATTTAGTTCAGTCGGTAAGAGAGCTGCCTACCAATCAGTTGGTCATGATTTCAAATCATGGTAAGGAATGTTAATTTTACATATCGGTTTGGTTTAATGTGACGGCACAGACAAACAGTGAAGAGTTAACTCCCCTAAATTTGTTGTTGTTACGGTAGAAAAACAAAGTCAACTCCAGACTTGCACTGGAGTTTGACAACATCTTTTATACTGGACCAGTTACTTTTCATAAAATGACCACATCTTTTATACTGGACCAGTTACTTTTCATAAAATTTTACTTTATAGAAATATTTTTTATAGAGGTAAGTATATGTATACGCAAGTGTCTTGTAGCAGTTACTGACATAGCAAACGGAATCGGCGAACCAAGTTCAAGTTTTGGCCAAGGCTGCTTACATTCACTTTGCACTAATTCCCTTGGGAAAAACATGAATCCACCCCCCCCCCCTCCGCTATGGGTAAATAGTAGGGCTGTTGCAGCCCTTTAGTGCTGTAAGACATTCCATCTTGGGTGTGGGGCTAGCAACTCAATCCTGTAAAAACCTACTTGCAACTGAAACTGCAATGCAGCCCTATGCTCCACAAGGAGCCTACAGGAAAAATAAAAATAAAAGTGTCTTAGTGGAAATGTGCACTAATATTTTCTTACTGTGTTTAAATTTGACTTAGCAAAAATAAAACCATACATCAAATGTTGACTGCACGGTTATCATAAAAGAAATGTTATCCCACACAATGCAGAGTTATCTTGCTTGAAATAATATTTTTTTGATGATTTACTACTGATTTATCACAAAATGATATTAACAAGCATATAATAATTGCATTCTAGCTATCTGTAATGAGTAGCAAAGCTTGTTCTGGTTGGTGTAACAAAGGGTCTTGGTCTGATTAACAAAGGGTCTTGGTGTGTGTAACAAAGAATCTTTGGCAAAGTAGAATGACTCATGTGGATGAATTTTACATAGTCAAAAATTAATAAAAATGGTTTACAATACTTGATTTAATAAAAAAATAAAATAAAATGATCGTTTTTACTAAAACTCAAACAGTCATTGCCGTGCCAGCTTAGTACAAAAGTAAAAAAAAGTTAGCTTTTTAGCAGTGATCAGTCAAATCAGTCCTTATGATACAATGCGTTTTTGACAGTTAAGTCGTCCTACATTGCTGAATCTGTTTTGTAGCAAGGTGGCCACCAGCATTTATAATCTTGACACCTCCTGTTTGGAGAGCACTCTCCGTTAGAACATTACACTACCTTCAAAAAACGAGCTATGATAACCCTTTCTCATAGCAACTCAGAAGCAATAACAGCACTTTTAAAAGAATAGTTGCATTGAAATATCAACTCATACAAGAGTCTGGCATAACACAAGTGGTAACAAGCACTTTTTAAGCATGTGTTCATATATTAATTATGTAAACAAAAGTCAAGAAATCTTAAGAATGTAAGCAAGAAACATTAAGAGTTTTGTAAAGATTTGCTTTATTAGAGAAAAAAAGAAATATCCTATGGAAGAAAGATCAAACTGACTAATCATTTTACATGATGACAATCAAAAAAATAGCAAGTTTCTCAATACAATTGATAAAACATTTTAAAGATAAGTAAATAATTTTAAAAGAGACTCAAAAAAGGTACACAGAATACATCATCTTGTTTATCGCATCATTTACTACCAGTAACACTAGCAGTAAAACTATATAAACTAGATATACCTCTACTAATACTATTGTCAGGGTAAGTAATTGTGCATGGAGCCACACCAATCACTTCTTTCGTAATCCATGGCCCACCCTTCCACAAAATTTCATTGAAATTCATAGAGAACTTTTGGAGATATTGTGTGAACAGACATAAGCGTATAAATATAAGAAAAATTAAAAACGGAAAAATATCTCTCAATCAAAAAAGAATTCCTGGATCTGCCACAAAATTTAACCAATTCTTCCTTGCTAACCATTGTAAAAAAAAAATAAATAAATAAAAAGAACTTTCATTGAAATCCATTGAGTCCTTTCGGAAATATCATGTGGACAGACAAACAGACAGAAAGACAGGCGGGTGGATAGACAAACAGACAGAAAGACAGGTGGAGAGACAGACATATGGACGGAATACATATACCTCTTCAACTTTGTTGGAAGAGATAAAAACGAAAAATTGGAATTAAATAAATATGCACATATTCATAACTTCTCCAGTGCAGTTTCTGAATACACATGATCATAAATGAGTAACCTTTCAGAGATTAAGTTCCCAGAGCCAAAAGGGAAGATACAAAGTAATTTTTCTTCAGAGAGAGCCTCACAAGATGTTAATGAGGAATTTGATGATAAATAAATATGAAATAAAAGAAGTGATGAGAAAGTCTCAGCCATTTCACAAGCATTTTCTCTTCACTAAGAAAAGGATCACAAGTAATAAATCTCTGATCTAGAAGAGCTTGATCTTTTGTGATGATTTCACAAGTACTAATGGCGGCTTCACAACTGGTTTACCTCTAATTCACTTGAGCCTATTAGAAACTGTCAACCAAAACTATTAACATAGGTTTCTTCAGGCCGCACCAATAGAGCTTAATGGATGAAAATTTAAATATTTATGCCTTATTATGTCTAGAAAAAACGTATATTTGTTTTTTGAAAATTCCCCCCCTAAATAGGCTTTTAGTGCAGGGTTCAATTTGCAATGTAAGTTTATGCTAAATTGGTCCCTAAAGCTAAGCTCAGGTTGTACTTATGATCGGTTGCTGACTGGATTTCGTCAAATTGGGGTTCCTTTCAGAGCAATCGCCGACAAATTTATCGCCAACCGTCACATAAGTGTTCTTACGACATGAAAAAACATCTACGATTCAGTCCCCAGCTGGATCATAGAAATAGTAATGGTTCTATTTTCTACGATCCGTCATAGGTCGTAGCCAAGTGAGAATCAATTTAATGTCACTTCCTTTTCAACTAAAAAAAAATGGTGCCGTTTTTGTATCAGGTATGGAAATATACTGCTAAAATAGGAAGCTATATTTTGATTAAAAATGCCCATTGCCACATTTTTACATTATTTGCAGGAAAATTTAAATGTTTTTATATTATTTTTGCCTCATTTTTGGATGTAAAACTATCACATATTGATGTCTTTTCGATAATGAAAGTTATGATAAAAGTAAACATTGAATTAGAAAATTGCTAATAGTTTTTAATTAAAATAAATTATTGTTTGCTTTGTAGTTTTGTCATAAATTTATTGTGCATTTAGTATGCACAATAATATCTAAAATATTGTTTGACGAATGGGTACGCGAAAGAAAGTTTTTGTTAGTTTAATAAAAAAGTGGTTTTACAAGAGGGGTAAATAACTTACTATGGATCAGAAAGTAACAAAGATTACTCGCAAAGATTTTTTTCTATTTATTTTTGAATATTTTACTTTCTTTTGAGTTTGATGTAGTTTTCCTTGTTTGAATAAATAAAATAAAATAAAATTTTGATTAAATTATGGTCATGTGACAAGACTTTTTGCAGCGATTAAGTTCAAATTATGATTCAATCAGCGATAATTTGATCAGATTATGGTACAACCAAGCTTAGCTTTAGTTTGTGTATGCCTCATTCACACTCCCCCCCCCAAAAAAAAACAAGGACTTTTTAGTGATCACTTCCCAACAAAAGGCAATAATTTATTAATTGATCACTCTTTCTTCCAATTTTTTGATTGATCACCTCCAACATGGCATGCTGCCAAAAGACGTTCACATGACAGTTTCTATTGAGTGACAAACCAGACCTGTCAGTATTATTATTTGCTCTTACATTGTAGTAGCAGTTATAACAGGGGTCGGCAACCTACAGCCCTTGTGCCATATCCGGCCTGCCAAGGGATACTGACCGGCCCGCAAATAAATATTGAGATAATACTGTTTATGTTTTAAAGATTCTTTGTGTCTTTTTAATACATTCAGAAGACGCCTTCTTTTGCGACTAAATTGAGTTCTTTGATTACTAATTGACATCATCGGTTAAGCACAACTAATTTTCTAGCATGCGTCAATCATTGATTCATGTAATAAAATGGATAATTCCGATATTTCTTTTTTTTTTTTGCTGGCCCACCGCTCACTAATTGATATGCGATCCGTCCCGCAGAGACAAAAAGGTTGCCGATCCCTGAGTTATAATATAGATAGTAATAAAATATTAGGATAATGTTAATAGTAACAGATTCAGTGTTAAGTATGAACATTATAGAAAAATAATGAACTCGGTAAGTATCAAATTAACTGTTAGGGTCTTTTGTTCTTGACTGAAATAAGAGTTTTTCTTTTCTAAAGTTAATTTCTAGTAAGGAATCTATCTAGCCTAACACCGGAGATGGAATAAGTTTTGTTATTTTATATATATAATCAATGGATTCTAATTTTCTATATGAAAAATAGGTCTATATCCAACATTGCTTGTCAAAAGATCCTTACAAGATGAGCTACAGCTATAGTAGAATTTACAGTACCATTAATAGCCTAATTGTACTTATATAATTAGTAACAGTAGGAAATAATAATCACTGAGGATTTCATAAATTTTACAAATACACAAATTAACTGTCTACAATAGGCATGTAATTTGGAAAGATTTTCCTAAAACCCCAATCCTATTTATCCTGAACTTGAACCAACTATTATTGATATTTATTAAGTTTAGCCAAAGACCAAATGAGAGGAAATTGAGAGTAGAAAAAGTGTGTTGCACCAATCTTCAAAGTGGAGAGGACTTGCTTGCATGCCTTGAAAATCAGCAATCAAGATTTTATCTTTCATCTGAGCTCGAACAACTGGCACCAATCAGGCAAGAACCAACACAGCTAAAGACCAAGCTTACTTACCAGATGGATCCAGAACACCCATCTTTGAGAGAAGCAAGCAGTATGATATGACAATTTTTACTAGAATATAAACGTACTGACCAAGCTATATATGGAGAAGTACCAAGCAAACTAAACTAGCATTCCAAGGGAAATTATGAATCACTGCCACCCATATATGCTGTGTTGGAGGTGATCAATTAAAAAGTTGGTAAAAAGGGTGATCAATGCATAAGTTACTTATCTCGCCTTTTGTTGGGCTGTGATCACTAAAAAAGGTCTGAATTTTCAAAAAACAAGCAGGCACAAACTACTGACCAATTAAGCATAAACTTATATTGCATATTGAACCCCCCACTAAAAACCTATTAAACTCACTGACTACTGAAATGTTTTTGTCTGATCCATTTCATTTTTACAGTTGGTTTGCTGACATGAGTCAAATATATTTCTTAGGTGGGAGTCGTATCACCTGTCATCAAATGGGCTTAGGGTGTAGTAAAATAGTGCGCAGCCGGAAATGGCAGGCTTATGGGTTCAAGGGGAAATTCTGTTTTTGTTCATGGTTTTCTGGACGAATGTACAATAGGTAAAAATGTTGGGGTCTACCAAGCACCCGCCTTATATCACAAACCGTGCTATAATGAGGGATGCTTGTTAATACCAAAATTAACAAATTAACTATTTCTGAATGGAGCACTCTTTGTAAAAACAAAGACATATGTG
>VCCN01003735.1:1317176-1331508 GCA_006491835.1 Architeuthis dux
AAGAAGGAGTTCAATCATCCGAAGAACCATTTGAATATCAATTACCAGCCGAAACGTCATTTTTTTTTTTACACCTAACAGTAATTGTTCTTAAATCAATGAAAGTATAAAGTGAATTTCAAAATTATCAAATCCTTTGTCTTCCTCATGAAAATAAAACTCAGCTTTTTCAGCAATCTATTACCAGCCGAAACGTCATTTTTCACCACAAACAAGAAGGAGTTCAATCATCCGAAGAACCATTTGAATATCTATTACCATGTTTTCTTTTCAAGTTATAAATGCTGACAAACATTGTCTTTACACATTCATACATCTTGATATTTAAATCCATGAATCAGTTGTGTGTCTTTAAAGATTCCATGGGAGAGAGATTCTTTAAAAAAACAAAAAAAAAAAAACAAAAAAAAACAAATGCCACTGCTATATTTTTTTCGAAACATTAACTTAATATTTAAGAGAGATATTAAAAAAAATTATATAAATCTATTTTAATGTCACTGACATGAGTTTAGCTCACATAATAAATAGAATTTATAAATAACTTTCAGGAAGCCTGACACACATGTCAAGGTAGAGGAAAGGGCATATGTGTATGACCTGATTTGATCTCCCCTCAGCCCATCCCTTGTTTAGTGTTTAGCAGGGGCGTACCTAATGATTTTCTAATATGCCGACAAAGTGGAAAGTAATTTGCCGACAAAGTGGCAAGTAATTTGAATTTTGAATTGAACATCAAAAAGAGGGGAAGAAATTCGACATGGCCTACAAATGTATACAAAAATCTCAACCATTTCAAGATCCATTTCAAAGATCTTACAAATTGACTAGATTTCTTTAATAAGTCGTCTTACTAAGGGAAGAAATTTGCCGACAGACAGAGCTTTTAGGGACGCGGCAACCCCTTTTCACTCAGTTGTTTTTGCTACCGGACACACCATTCGGCTTAGAACTTTGCAAATTTGGATGAATACTCTACTAGACATCTTCTAAAAAGTTTTTTTTTTTTTTATTTAGGGAAATTTCGAAATGTTTTTAATGGAATTTTTGGGGGGACTCTTTTAATCTTGCATCAACAGTCCTGAACACACCATTTGGCCTAGAACCTTGCAAATGCGCATAAGCACACCTTGTAGACATCTTCTAAAACCTTTTTTTTATTTTTAGAAAAAAATGCTTTTTTTCACAAAACAATTTTTGCCACGAGTATCGCCTTTTCAAATGAAATAGTAGCAGTAGTAGCAGAGACATGCACACATGTACCCCCTTCCTATTATCAAGCTGGCAAAAAGTTGACAGTAATTTTTTCATATTTATTTTTTTATTAGATGATGTACTGTAAACTAGGGCTTCTCAAAGTTGGGGTTGGGACACCTCCAGGGACCCCATGAAGATTATTGGGGTCGCAAAAACATAAAAATCTTTTTTAAAGAATAATATCTTTGAAAAACTTTGGAGCGTCTTTTTGGACTCTTGTATAATTGTGTCAGTGCTACCAGTTATACTACAGTGATTCACTTAATGGCCGTTGTATTATCTTTATTTTTTATTAGATGAAGCATTGTCAACCATTATTATTAATTTTTGACCAGTATTTTTTTATCTTAATTAAGATGCTAGCTATTTAAATAAGGCAACCACATCTTTAGTGATGTACCAGAATATCAATCCGGTCAAATATCAATATCAATCAATCAAGTCGAATATCTGGTGCCGGATATCCAACCAGATTGATATTCCGGTACATCACTACTCATCTTCTCTATTTAAAAGATAAAATGATAAATCTTTTTAGTGAAGTTTAATAGAATTATAAATGAATTCAAAATAATATGTTCAATGTTCCTTTCTTTTTCAACATAAAATGGGACATAAATCAAAATATTTCATATATGAATTTCCATGCAAACAAGGAAGATACTAAAACAGTAATTCAATATTCATAAGAAATTTATTATTTAAGAACAAAGTATTTTACTTCATATGAAAAGATTTTTAAAAATCATTTAACCCTTTCAGGACTCCTGGGACATATATATTCTGCGCTTTCTATGATTGCTGGGATATATTATGTCCCGTAGATCTCTTTTAGAATTCTACTAGGACATTTTAATTCAGGCATTAAGCACCTTAATAGGTTAGTCTTTAGAGGGTTAAAGAATACAAGTAAACATTTTTGAAATACTGATATGTACATCATATATCAAACATAATTATAAACTGTCAACCAAAACTGTCAACATAGGTTTCTTCAGTTTTCAAGTTGGTCTGGCTGGATGGCTGGCTATATATGCACATATCACGTGTACAGGCTGCACCAATGGAACTAGAGGGATGAACATTTCAACATTTACTTCTTATGGGTCACTCCATGTCAAATCAACAAAGTTTTAAGGCAAACATACAATGACTATCATGGATTTTGTTGGCACAATTATAGATCTTTATGAGACAAATCGAATGGCACTTGTCTCACATTTCTGGCTCAAAGAGTTCTAGAGATACTGACCTTTGAACTTTGCAAAAAATGTGAATTTTTTAAGGTAATGTCAAAGTTTGAAAATCAATATCTCAGTTGTTTTGTGTAAAATCAACTGAGATATTGATTTTCAAACTTTGCCATTACCTTCAAAAATTCACTTATACCATTTTAAAGTACTCAAGTAGATCTAAAACTTTTATTGTATGCATTTTTACCTCAGGGTTCAAATAAAAAAGTTGACCTCGAACAAATTTGAACAAAATCCATGATGGTCATGGTTTGACTTGTTGATTTGACATGGAATTATCCATATGTCCAGAAAACATGTTTTTTTGTTTTTTGAAAATCCCAACCCCAAATAGGTTTTAAAGGTCTGTTCAATTTGCAATGCAAGTTTATGATAAATTAATCACTAATTATTAATTAATGTCCAGCAGCAGTCCCGCTTGTTTTTTGAAAATTCAGACTTTTTTAGTGATCACTTTTTGTTGATCAATGTAAGAGAAGTAACTTATTCCAATTTTTTTTAATTGATCACCACCAACACAGCGGTCACATGATGGTTTCTATTGAGCGACTAACCTGACCTGTTATCACTTGTACTGCCCAATAAATATTCTTATTTACATCTCTACCAGCAAAAGAAGAGGGTAATAATGACACAGACTGTACAGATACTTGACAGTATTCATCATCCAGAATTGCACATCAATGCTTTTTAATAAAACAATAACAATACCATAGTACTGAATAGCAGACAAAGACTATCAAGCAAAGATTGTCCATTTATTACCTTTATGAAGAAGCTTCTGGAATGTATTCTTCCCCACATTTCCGCAAGGATTATAGCCTTGTTACTTAGATTGATATAAGTCTGCAGCCTAATGATGAAAAAAGCATTTATTTTACACAACAAACATTTGTTTTTCAGCATAATCTCCTTCCTTGTCAATGCACTTAACCCAACACTTCTCCATTAATCACAAAGATCAAACATTATACAGAGAAAATTTCAGATCAAAATTCAGGCTACAGACTTATTGATACACCCTCATGAATACAACTAAACAAAGCTCAAAAAGATGCTGATGAAAACTGCATGCATTCAACATTTTAGTACTTGTTTATGAACTTTCTGCTTCTGGCAACATAGCAACAAGTTTGTTTATGTTGTTGCTGTTCAAACCAAAACATTCTTTTAGCATTATATAAATTACCATTCCAGAGAAACTGTTTTGACAATGAATTGAATTTTAAGAAATACAAAGTCAAGTGATCATTTGAACTATGATGTCATTAATGTGTTGTTGGGTTAGGGTTGAACTCTTTGTAAATTACCCGTTAAACAAGATATCAGTTTTGGCAATTTTTCACTTAATATTACATAAATTTTGATATAATTGTCATATGATGACTGTCAGTGAAGCGACAGGTCATAGACTAGTACTTTATAACATTCAGTCTAATGCTTTAGGACAGTGGTTCCAAAACTTTTTTAAGTCATATCCCACTATTTATAACCACAGTTTATAGCGACCCACCTAACTTTATTTGAGAAAAAAAATGCACTAAATATAGAAAAACATTGAACATCATGATTATTTTTAAAAAATTACATTTCCATGTATCTTGGATAGAATTTAATTACTTAATAATGAGGTGCATGTGAGGGATGTGCCTTGATATCCACATCAATGCGAGCTATTTTCAGGTGCAAAGAATTTGACAGTTGAAGTTTGTTTCGAAATTTGTTTTTGATTCCAACCATTGCTGAAAATCCAACTTCACACAAGGTACGAAGATGAAAACGGGAGAAGCGTCTTTAAAGCTTCAGTAGAAAGGATTGGTCACCTTTTTTTAACAGATGCCCAGAATTGTTGTGACATATATTTTTGTATAATTAATAAAATCATAGTTTAATAACTTTTCACGGCCAACCAAAATTTCGCTCACAACCCATAGTTTGGGAAACGCTGCTCTAGGAGTTAAGCTGAAATATAGAACCAAGTAGTATATAGGGGAGCATAAAACTTTCAACTACCAGACCATTTTTCATGACATTTAACTAGAAATAGTTTTTATTCATTTGAACATTTCCAAGTTGTTTTAAGGTTTTATTACTCAAACAACAACTATTTTCTACTTGGTTAAGAAAAAAGAACTATAAACTTTTACATATTAATATTAATAATATTAACCTAAAGAATTTTATATCTATTATCTATCAAACTCAAAATGAATTTCTTTATTGTGTTTATATATATTTATCTATTCTAAAATCAAATCTTATGTTAAATGTGCATTGGACAAAATAAAATTAAACAACAACGGCTAACGATGATTCTGAGGAACTAAAGCTATACCCCCCCCCTTCCCATAACGCAGGTGTTGGGGTCCGAGAAAGCCAACCACATTATAACCAAGCCGCAATCAATTTAGCTATTTTGGAGCTAGATCTAGCTATTTGGGAGTTAAATCTACCTATTTTGGAAATTGGTAAATACTTTATTATTCATTGGTCGATTGTAGTCAAACTAGTTTTACTTTGAACCATACAATGGTAGAATTAATATAGATTAATATTTTGAGGGAGGCCTCTCCTAGGCAATAACTTTGTAGCAAATAAAATAGCAGTAACATTTGAACTCTTAGTTGGACCAATGTACTAATTGGCAATTATACTATCATAATATCCTAATCTTTTAGTACTAAATAAATAACAAAGCATTAAAAATAATGTGATCAATACCGTATAGCTGTTTTTAAAATATATTTAGCAGCAGGTTTAATTTAGTTTAAGCCAGTATGATAATACCTTTATAATGCTTCACTGAATATCACAGAGAACTTAACAAATGAACCTAATAAATATATATGCATACACATGGTGACAAATTGATTTTTGTTTCTTATATAAAGTCATAGTTCAAATATGTAAACAAATGCTAAATAAAAGTCACTAGAGGAATTTTAAGCCATTACCAGGCTGTAATGACTAAGTTCAGAGATATTCAGTTTTGATTTGATTTTTAGGAACTATATATCTTCGACCAAGATTTTATCATTTGAGACCAATTAATTTAAGAGCAACTTAAATATGTAAATATACAGAGTGGGTGAGAATTAACTCCCTATTAGAAACTAGATGTAACTTTTGTAAATATTGTTCTATTCTTGTGACTTCTTTCTGTGGAGGTGGGTGAAGAGGAGGTGTACCACACCAAACCAGAAACTCTGGATCAACTGGAGGAGTGCATTCGACATGTTATGGCCAACATACCGCCAGACTTCCTGCAAAGGTCTATCGAGGCCATACCGGAACGCTTACAGGAATTGGTGCCTATGTTGAATTTTATACAGCAGGCACATTCTATCATTGTATGGTCCAAAGAAAAGCTAGTTTGACTACAATCGACCAATAAATAATAAAGTATTTACCAATTTCCAATAAGGAGTTTCTTTTCACCCACCCTGTATACTTGTATGCTGAAATAAAATCCAAACTTTCACAAAATAATTACATTTTATATTTCCCTTAGTATTTTAATCATCTTTGCTTTATATTTTAAAATCTTTGTTAATCAAGACATACAAATACAAGCAAAATTATTTTATGACAACTTTGTACATCTAGACATTTAAAAGTCCTGTAAGAAAAAAAATTAGTGAGCACTTAATTTTAACCCATAAGAACCCACTGTGACACCGGTGTCACATACAATTTAATTGATCTGCACAGTCTCTTATATAATATTATGTTGATGTCCTTTAACTGCCTATCCTTGATTTTAACTTATG
This sequence comes from Architeuthis dux, assembly GCA_006491835.1. Taxonomy (NCBI): domain Eukaryota; kingdom Metazoa; phylum Mollusca; class Cephalopoda; order Oegopsida; family Architeuthidae; genus Architeuthis; species Architeuthis dux. The sequence goes on from VCCN01003735.1 coordinate 1,323,457, forward strand.
AAGTATACTAAGTGACATCTACTGAACATCCTGGTGCAGTCACGTGACTATGTCACTTTGCCTACCCAGAATCCCACATAATGTTCCTTCAAGTAGAAATGGGGCTGAGTTCTTATGGGTTAAGGCAATTTCAGGTTTTTTTAAACTCATTCAATAATAAATTTAAATTATTGACATAATCAGTAATTATTTAAAGTTGGTGGTTATGTTGATGTCCTCTAACTGCCTAATTTTGTGGTGTCATTTGACAGCTTCATTACACAGTGTTACAATTAAGAGATCTCACCAACCAACACTGGATAGTAACTCAAAATAAAAAAAATGATACAATAAAATTTCACTACACAACAATATTTTGTAATATAACTAATAATATACAAATTCTCAAAATCGTATTCCAAATAACCATCAACTGCAACCTTTTTAAAATGTTGGAGATCCACTCAACCGTTTATGGCTGATATTATGGAAATCATAGCTGAGGCTATTCAATCAATAGAACTTTTGAATGCTATAATCACTTTCTCAGATCAATAGGAATTGATCTGAACCTTGCCTCCTTACCAGGAAAATGTTTTTATTTTAATGTTATGACCTAGGTTCCCATGGCCTATTTCTTTTCCGCATGACCTGTCTTGCCCTTTATATGACAATACCTATAGAACTAAAGCTTCTCTTTCTTTATAAAGGCATTGAGCTTATGTTGTAAAAGATACCAACTCCTCACTCTCTTTCCCATAATGCTTATCAAGTAATAAAACCAGCCTACAAATAACTCATACACTACCCTTAATGCTAATCCACCCCTATATGCGTCAAAATTCCTACCGTTGGAAATATGGGGCCTCACTCAACATTAGCATAGTCTAGGTGAAGTTACTTTTATATCTTTAAGGGTTTTTTCACTATCCCTACCCTACTATACTTTGTAATTCTACCCTTTTTTGTATATAGGGAGCCACGCCTTACTCAACGTGCAGTTATTTGTTTCTGCATTAGGAATTTAGTCTTGAGAAGCGGGACATTCTGCCACCCTGAATTTACTTTTCTTTGTTATTTCCAACAAGCCTGAATTATGAAAAAATGATGCATTGTTTTTCTTATCCTACTCAAAACCTTTAATAGAAACCGTAAACCGAAACTGTCAACATCAACATAGGTTTCTTTAGTTGTTAAGTTGGTCTGGCTGGCTGGGTATTTATGTATCATGCATACAGGCCACACCAATGGATCTAGAGGGCTGAAAATTTAAACATTTATTTCTTATTCTGTCTAGAAAAAACGTTTTTGTTTTTTGAAAATTCCCCCCAAATAGGTTTTTTGTTGGGGTTCAATTTAAAATATTTTTGGCAAAATTTTTTTAGATGCTGGAGTGTTTGGTCATAAATAATACCTGGTAATATCTGTTTTGATTGTGTAATGTTCCACTAGAAATAATAAAATCCTGCTAGGTTTAGTTTAGATGACAATTAACTGTCAAATAAAAAGTGGTAGGGGGGTAATTATTTATGGGCGTTACTGTATATAAATGTATGGAGAAAAAAAAAAAAAAAAAAAAAAAAAAAAAAAAAATGGAAAAATATTTCTCAATCAAATAAAATTCTTGGATCCACCCCAATTTAACCACTTCTTCCTTACCCTATTGTCCACCCTTCCACAAAATTTCATTGAAATCCATTGAGTACTTGTGGAGATATCATGTGGAAAGACAGACGTGACCAAATACATATACCTCACCAACTTCATTGGCAGAGGTAAATAACTACCCTTGCCAAGTAAAGCTGACTTAGATTCCAAATCAACCTATAAAAATGAAGACCATTTGATCTAGAATTCAAGAATGGAAAAAACAAAAAACTCAGATCACACACATTTGTACCAATAAATATTTGCTGAGTTATCTAGGCCTTCATTCTACCCATTGGTATGTCTCTTCCAGACATTTGGCCTTCATTCTACCCATTGGTACTTCTCTTCCAGACATTTGGCCTTCATTCTACCCATTGGTACTTCTCTTCCAGACATAAACGCTTACTGCAAACCTTTTACTGTGATGATGAATGAGTTTCTACACTTTCAACATTTCCCATACTCAATTAATAGATTACCCAACAGGCTGCTATTCAGAAAAATGAAATTGGTATTCTCTACCCAAACAAAAAGTACTATTCAGTTGAGTTAAGTATGTACATAAGCATGCTTAGAAGGAAATACATTATCTCTTTTACTGAAAGATAAATATCTTTCTCACAAGGAAAGAGCATTTGATAGTCAATAACAAAAAAGTTCTTATTCTAGCAGAAAATCAAATACAATTAATAAAAATAATTTCACTGAATTAATCTAATCAATCTTTTAGAGCCCATTATTGAGAATTCTATATTCCTAGAACAGATACAACTCAGACATGTGTACAAACTTCAGTATAGTATTTTATAACAGTGTATCAAGCTATCACCATCATTGGCCTCACTCTTACGGTTCTGAGACATGTTGGGGTGAAACACAGTATGTATTTGTGAGAACCACAGTAACCACGAATAATACAGTGATGCTAAAGAAAGACAACAACAACTGCATTGTGTTGATAGGGTGATGTTGAGTAGCTACAGTAATACCACCTATAGTGTGGTGGTTGAACTTTGAAACTGGCGCAGTGTTCAAAATTTGAATTTACAAAAAGATTTGTTTGTATCTCTAAAGTTTGTAACTTAAACGTTGTAAGTAGGGGAGCGCCTGTATTCCAAATTTATATGTTGTTTAATACAGTCAGTCCGCTCGGATAGTGTAATGATTAGCACATCTGCCTCATACGCAGAAGGTCCTAGGTTCCATTCCTGGTGTGAGCGAAGAGTGTGGAAAACTTTTCATTGGGACAAATTTCCGTGCACTCAGAAGCTAATTGAGTACACTCTAATCTGTGTGAATTAGGGTGGAGGTATCCCTACGGTGGATTTGCATATTGCCAAGAGGGTGGTCATAAAAACTTGTAGGAATAAAGTCCTGGTCTCGAACAGACTTGAAACTTGCAAAGATCACTAAGCTGACGCATGCAACAGAAACCGAGTCTTCGTCACCGGGCTCCATACTCCATTGGGAGTTGTCTCTTAAGAGATGGAACACTTTATCTTTACCTTAAGACAGTCAACTTCACTTGACTGGGTACAATAAGTTTGTAATAAAATACATTTAATGTAATCATTAGAAATAAAAAAAGGTAGTTGGTCACACATTGGTAATTTCTTATTTTACTCAGTACAGATGATCTGAAAGAAATAAAGTTGTAGAGCATTGGCCTGGAAGTGACTAGGTTCAGTGTTCAAATCCTGTTGCAGTGTAAACATAACTACTATTTACCGTAATTTAACTGTGGGTTAGAGTGGCCTGTTTGATGAGTTGGACAGCTGAGTATTTCAAAGTCGCACTAGCGATTAGTGTTCAAACCCAAGTGAAAGCCAGCATTTTGAATGCTAATTTTTAAGGCAGGCTGGGAAGATTGGTATAACAATCTTAGGTAATCCTTGGTTATTTGGTCCTAAATTACGATAGTATAAAGCTTGCCAAAAGTTATCCCCCTTGATGGCTAAAAATAGCTAAATTTTTCATTTCCAGCTAACTTTATAGCTAAAGATTTTATGTACACTTCAAATTGTTCTCGCTACAAGATACCGTTCTTCAAATCACACAATCAAAATCCTAACCCTTTGTATGAATTTTGGAGCGTACATAACATTTTTAGCTATAAAGTTAGCTGGAAATGAAAAAAGAAAAAAGAAAATGGAAAATCTAGCCATTTTTAGCAATCAGGGGGATAACTTTTAGCAATCTTTATGCTATTGTATTTTAGGACCGAACAACCAAGGATTACCCACTCTTCCTCTTCACATCTGAGCTTGTACTATACTATTATACAGATAGTTTTAATTTGCATTGACTTGTATATTTAAAAAAGCAAAAGCTTTTGCAAGTAGAAATGAATGAGGCTTAATTTCTTTAAAGAAAAAACTGAAGTAGAAATGAATGAGGCTAAATTTCTTTAAAGAAAAAACTGAAGTAGTAGCAAGAAGGAAACATTGAGAATACCTGAAGTAGTAGTGTTTGTTGATTATAAATTTATCAGATTCAAGCTAGATGCAGACAAAGGCATTTTTATATTGTAACATGAAAGGAAAGCAGCCATTATTATCAGATGAGAAAATTCAGCAGACATTCATTACTTCTAGAGAAGAGTGAACAATAATTCAGAGACATTCATATTATGTATGCGTGCATGCATACTTGTAAATAATATATGTGCATATGTATACAAGTATGTGCTATTTTACCTTTGCCAACAAAGTTGAAGAGGTATATGTATTCGGTTGTGCCCGTCTTTCCATCCGTATGTCTGTCCACACGATATCTCCAAAAGTATTCAATGAATTTCAATGTGGAAGGGTGAGCAATGAGGTAAGGAAGAAATATGAGGTGGATCCAGGGATATTTTTCCATTCTTTTCCATACATTTATGTATATACATAAATGTATGGAAAAAAAATAGAAAAATATCTCTCAATCAAAAAAAAAAGAATCCCTGGATCCACCCCTGAATTCCTTCTTACCCCATTGCCCACCCTTCCACTTTTAGAGATATCATGTGGACAGCCATACAGACTGTCCACACAATATCTCCAAAAGTTCTTAATGAATTTCAATGAGATTTTGTGGAAGGGTGAACAATAGACTACGGAAGAGGCGATTACATTTTTGTGTGGATCCATGCACAATTACTTCCCCTGACAATGGTGTTGGCAGAGGTATACACTCTCTGAGTACTTTCTAGGTATGTTATGTGCATTACAAAGTCTGTAAATTAATGTATACAAATTGAGCACACATATTTATCTCAGTGTCAATATGTATTTAAGGGTATGGGCATATCAGTCCATGCCAAAATATGTATTGATGCATATATAAGTAAAAAATATCAATGTATGTACACATGTCAATGTATGCATTTACATGCTTGTGCATGTACTGTCTTATCCAATAAATAAATAAATATACATATCAAATTTCAGATCAAAATTCAGCTAATAACTGCCAGGCTATGGACATATTATCTGTGACTACAGGTATACACAGATATTTCCAGGCAGACAAACTGGCTCAGGCAGTTTTTTTTTAATAGCGGCGTGGCATAAAATCATGCCATGACCATCATCGCCTTCCTGATACAATATATGTAATATATACATGTATTCTTATAGTTATAAATATGATGTAACTTGATCTTGGAAAAATAATCTGGTCTAGCAGATGAAAAAATGAGTCAACCTAAGCTAATTACCAAGCACACATCACTAACTCAAGACTAATAATAAACATTAGGCAGGGTACTCAGTGCTTCCACCAATAGAAAACACGCTTCCAGATATATTTGTTTAAATTGGCAAAAGAATGCAACAAAAAATAATTATATTTTCTATAGTTTTGAGAAGGGTCACTTGGGAAACAGGCCGCCTCAAAATCAGACTTGAAGAATACAGAAAAGCCATAATCAATGGCAAGATAGAAAACTCTGGAATGGCTGACCATATCTGGAGAGAGAAAGGCGACCACTTTCCAGATTATTGAACATTGTTGGAAACAGAAGAATCAAAGAGGCTGCTCATATCAACTGAATGCATTAGTCAGACAAGTGCAGAGTTCAACCCAATGTGGCTTCCCCTGCTCAACAGGCCCAAACCTGACAAGACAAGGATAAAGAAACACCCGATTTGAGATTAAAAACTTCTGTTTACCCGATCACATTCAGATATTACACCTGAAGAAGGCCGTGAATGGATCGGCCGAAACGTTGTGTTAACAACACAAACAACAAAAAGGAGTTCAATCGTCCGAAGAACTATATGAAAAAACAATTAGTTCCAATCAAATTTCTTCAAAAAGCTTCGGAAAAATATCTAAAATATCACAGAGCTCAAGATCTGTACTTTGAACAACTAGTTATCCTTGAGAAAGGTTGTAACGAAATACACCCAGATTGTGTTACCGGTAGCCGTTCGAAGTGGCCAGATTTGAAATCTGTGTTAAATTGTGTACGTGACAAACTGGACAGATTGGGTTACCGGAAACCGTTGAAGGGCACTAGATTTGAAAATAGCAGGGAGGAGGGATCGTATGACCAGTAGCAGTTATAAGGGGCTAGATTGCAAAATAGAGGCAGTTGGTGTTGAGACCTGAAGCGGTTAGCAGTGTCCCTGCCCGTCAGGGCTGAGGGTGGGGGTGAGAGCCGGTTAGAAGCAGTTACCAGTTGGAGATTTGAATCCGGAGCGACAGGTCAGAGATGAAATGGCTTCTTCCATCCGGCTTGAAATCTGCAAACTGGCCCAGAAATGAACCTGTATATGCGGAAATAAAACCCCAGCTTTCAAATTGAAGATCCCTGAATTTTGTCATCTTTTCTCTCCCCACACGTGGGAGAGCCTTTCCTCCAAAATGAATTTCCATCCACAGAAAGATCAGCTCCCGTCAGCAGACCCGGACATAGAATCATCATCATCATCAACCTGCAGCCCCGGAAGAAATGATCTTCTCTCTTTCTCTCAATCTATCTCTCTTCCTCAACATCTCTTTCTCTCTCAGCGACCAGAAGAAGAAGTACAGATCGCCCATTATGCTACATAGTGTAGCATATATTGAACTTTGTTTGGCAAACCAGAAGTTGTCAAATCTTGAAGGTTTAACAACAATCCTTACTAATAATAATTAAAGATATATAAGAACTATGTGCAAATAGGAAAGTAATCAAACAATGTAAAATCACATTTTTGGTAAATTGTCCATTTAAAAGGTTTTTAGTGGGGGGGGGGGTTCAATTTGCAATTTAAGTTTATGCAAAATTGGTCCCTTAGTTTGTGACCAGCAGTATACATGCTTGTTTTTAAAAAATTCAGACGTTTTTAAAAAATTCAGACGTTTTTAGTGATCACTGCCCAAGAAAAGATGAGAGAAGTAACTTATTCATTAATCACCCCTTTTTCCAATTTTTTAATTGATCACCCCCACCATGGCATGCTGCCAAAAAATGTTGGTCACGTGATGGTTTCTATTGAGTGACTAACAACCAGACCTGTTTGTTCAAACATTGATTACCAATAAGTACACTCTTTGAAATTACTTTTAGTAGAAAAAATAAACATAGGTAGTTATAATTATTATTTTCAGTATTACTTTCATTCTCAGTAGGTGCATGACTAACTGGACCTGTTTCTATAAGTCAATAAACTCAAGCGTCTATCTATATTCCCATATAAATTCTTACAAGTAAAAAGGAAAGCAATACAAGAATGTAAAATCTCACTTTTGGATAAATTGTCCATTTGAATAATGGCTTCATTTCAAAAGATTACTGCTATTTAGATACTTGCATAAAGGAGGTCATGAAAGCCAAGGATAATGCAGGCTAAACTTCACAAAGAGGGTTACAAGATGTAAAGGTCAATTTTGCATGAATAGTCGAGAAGAGCAAAACAAACAATGGGAGATGGAAGAAACAGTTCTGGAAGTGTGTAACTTGTAGGGAGATGACATGACACACTATTTGCAGAGAATATAAATAGCAGAAAAAAGTAAGAAATGAAAAATCACTTCTGCAAAGGACTAATGTGATACGATAAGGATGTAATATAACCAGAAGGAGAGGGATACATTAGAAGTGCACAACTGATGCACTTATACCCAACTCCTATTCGTAACACAACACCCTTAAATACTAAAGAAGGTAGGGCTTCCAGACCCTAGCCAGCAAAAGTTACTGCTACTATTTTACCTAAAACAAAATTTTAAAAAGTAATTCAGTGTAACTGGAAAAATGCAACACTACTATTTGTATATATAAATATATATGAGTGTGTCAATAAGCCAGTAAAAAACGAAGCAGATCGTAGAAAGAAAATATATAAGACTTTTCACCAGACTGAATTATTTTCATTTGAAAATCTTGATTGTGAAACCAACAGCACTGTTTGTTATGAACAAATAAAATTTTATTCATAATATATATATATA
>VCCN01003735.1:1338058-1374696 GCA_006491835.1 Architeuthis dux
CTGCACTAAAAATATAAAAAGACACAAACAAATAGAAGCAAACATTAGTGATTGATTAGTCCTCTTGCCATGATAAAAAGGGGAGGGGAGGCTTTATGGCTATAACAGGGGTTGCCAACTTATATGTACTAGTATATGTACTCCCTGTGGTACATTTGCACTTCTCAAGAGTCTGAGAGTATAAGCATGGTGTACACTGCTATACAGTGTAACGACCAGAGAACAAAACACCTGAATATAATCGTTGTTGTGAAATTGCTAAAGTTTACCATCATATTAATGAACTTCTTGCCAAAAACAAGCTCAACCATTTCACAATCTAAGACTAGTGTATTCAATGAATCAATCACTGAGTATCTTATGAAGCTGGAAGAGGAACTTGAATAATATTTCCCAAATGGAGCTCTTATTAAAATCAATAGAAGTTTATCAATTTTTAATTCTTAATTTTTAGGCGTACATGGGAACCTTTCAGAATGCCCAAGGTGGGACAAAAGAGTTGAGAACCCCTGGGCTACAACATCTTGCAAACTAACATTAGCACTTTCTTGTCTGTCATCCAAAGCAGAACAGAGACAAACATTTTTATTTATTTTCTTCAAGTGTTTTTCTCTTCTAATAATGCAAGATGACAGTTTCCTCAAAATACAAAATTATTAGAAAAAGTCAACCAAAACTGTCAACATAGGTTTCTTCAGTTTTCAAGTTGCTCTTACTGGCTATGTATGTATCACGCATACAGGCCACACCAAAGGAGCTAGAGGGCTGAAAATTTCAATTTCTTTTATTATTTAAAAATCGTTTTTTAGTGGGTGTTCAATTTGCAATATAAGTGTATGCTAAATTAATCCCTGAGTTTCTGTCCGTCAGCATTCAGGGTCATTTTTTGAAAATTCAGATTTTTTTAGTGATCACTACCCAACAAAGATGTGAGAAGTAACTTATTCCTCAAATACCCTTTTTTCCAATTAATCACCTCCAACATGGCATGCTGCCTAAAGACATTAGTCATGTAACGGTTTCTATTGAGTGACTAACCAGACCTGTCTTGTCTGTCATTCAAAGCAGAATAGTATTTGCATTATCTTTCAGTGTTTTTCTCTTGCTATAATGCAAAATGACTGTTACCTCAAAATACAAATCCACAACAGAACAATTAGTTTTAATATTTGAGTAACCAATCTTGGATTAATGACCTGTTGTAGTTGTTGAGTAATACTGTCTTAAGATCTATTTATGGATGACAGTTGTGCCTTAAGGATAATTTTAGGTTAATCTACAGATTAAAAAGGAAGAAAGCAGGTGAGGAAGAAGTAGAATTAACCTAAATCTTGTATGCAATTCTTGTAAAGCCAGTTATGTACAGGTGGTTTTATTAATCAAGACAAACAGCTGCCGACATAACGGTGACTAAAAAGTTTTCATTTTTTCCTCTCTTTTATCCAGAGCTTAACCAATTGCATGGAAAGAAAAAGGTTATTAAATTAGCATTAAAATCTTCTTTCTGAATCATGTGCTTTTGTTCCTTGTAGACATCCTCACCATCACCAAAAATTACATCATATGTAAAAATACATATCTTGGTAGTCTTATTGACGTTTTTCAAAGATATCACAATCAATATCAAATGTTTGCAATTAAGATACAAAAACAAGAACCATAAGTTCAACGATGCATCCACCAACTGCAGGAGTAGGAGTAGGAGGAGGAGGAAAAGAAAGAAGGGGATGGTTCAGCCAACCAAGTTTTATATCAATCCTACATGATACAGATAGAAAATTGATATTTAGCATTATTAGTTATGGTAGCAGGAGGAGGCAGATGAGGATAGTTCACCAGAAGATCTGGATCAAGTTTCATATCAATCCAACATGATACAGCTAAGAAAATTGATATTTAGCATTACTAGTTGTGGTAGCTAGAGAAGGAGGAGCAGCTGAGGTCTGGACCAAGTTGTATATCAATCCAACATGATACAGCTAAGAAAATTAATATTTAGCATTACTAGTTGTGGTAGCAGGAGGAGGAGGCAGATGAGGATGGTTCAGCCGAAGGTCTGGACCAAGTTTTATATCAATCCAACATGATATGGCTGAGAAAATTGATATTTAACATATTAGGGACTGACCAATAAGTGTCTTATAGAGATGCGTGGATGCATCTTAAAAAGAAAACAACTGAATAAATTGAAAATTGCTAAATCATTGAGGTTCTCTAGCGCATGTGCATAGCTGGTTAGGTTTACTTATATCAATTGGTGGATTTTTAAAAAAAAACTGGTATTAATCTATCACATTTTTTTCCTTTTAACAAAAAACATTACAACCAAGAGGCCCTCTTATTGTCCTCACGTGAAATGGTGTACAATTACATTTCTTTTTTACTATTCCTACTTCAACTACCCCATCCAAGTGCTTGAGGGGGCACAAAATAGGAATTCAGCTTTTTTCTTTACTTATTATATGCTTTGTCAGGGTTCATTATCTTAGCAGACACAATTGGCTGCCAGCTGTTAAATCTCCTTTTCAAGTGACTTTAACATCGCTGTGCCAATGGAAGAGGTTTGTCAGCTTGGTGAGAGCAAGAAGCAGTCTCGGGAATTGCAGTTGTAAAGTACATGCCTTGGGTATATTAAGTTGAAATATTAATTTAAACAATAAATCACTGACCCTGTCGGCTGGGGACTAGAATATGCTGACTGCATCCCCTGCAGTGGGGTAATACCCTCCCAAACAGGGGCCACCCGTACTTTCACCAAAGTCACAAGACTATTTTCTTTTAAAAACTCCAACTTTCGGAATTTTAAACTGATTTCACCATTAAATGACCCATTAAGGGTTGATATGCCGCTAAACAAATCAATCAATCAATAAGTCATCTATTTAAAAAAACATACAGACATTCAAAATTGATTTATTTTTAACTTTTATCTGGTAAATAATTTGAGCCTGCAGCTATTTGTACCACCAATTAAATCTAATTGGATCAAATCAAAAATATGATGGAGTGGCCTAATGGTTAAGAGCATGGAAAATGGAATCGGCAAACCGAGTTCAAACTCTGGCTAGGACAATTGGCATTCACTTCACACTAATGCCAGTGGGAAAGACATGAATCCATCTCTTCTTCCTCCAGCTATGGGTAAATAACAAGGGAAACTGGGCTCTTCTGACTTGGTTGGCAACCAGTCTAGGTGATGGACAACTGATTCCAAACTGGGAAAGTCCAACCTCTCGTCCAGTGTCATGAGAGGTGTGCTATGGACAGAGTAAGGAGTAGGGCTCTGCTGAAGATTCAACAGACCTAACGAGCCATGGATAATAAATTTCTCAAGTAAAATGAAGAACTAGCATTCCAAGGGAAATTATGAATCACTGCCACCCATATATGCGGTGTTTGGGGTGATCAATTAAAAAGTTGGGCTGTGATCACTAAAAAATGTCCTAATTTTTTTTAAAACAAGCAGGCACAAACTAGCGACCAATTTAGCATAAGCTTAGATTGAAAGTTGAACCACCCACTAAAACCCTATTTTGGAGGGGAATTTTCAAAAAACAAAATCATACTCATTGGGTGGAGGGGGGGGGGGATAATGTGTGTGTACAACATTTCAAGTTTCTACTAATAACGGTTTGGGCTAGGCGAAGTCCAGATGGGTAGATATATATAAAATTGAACCCCCCCCCTCTAAAAACCTATTTAGAGGGAGAATTTTCCAAAAACAAAAAAAAATAATTTTCCCTACTCATTGAGGGAAGTGTCTGTGCAAAAATTTCAAGTTTCTACTATGAACGGTTAGGGCTGGGCGAAGTCCGGATACATAGATAGATAGATAGATAGATACATACATATAAATGTGTGAACACATGAATAACTTAAACCTTTGGTAGCAGTGATTAATAAAAAGGACGGATGAAATAACACGCCTGCTGTCTCCACCTCCCCATGACACCTCAAAGACAAGAAAATTTTTTTTAAAAATGATACATAGTTAAAGAAAGTAGTTCTCTTGATGTAAATGCTTCCAAATGATATTTTCACAACTTATATGCAGCATTTACACGTTAGAAACATCCTCATTCAATTGTGCCCATGAATTCTACAAAATGCAAGTATCAAGTATGGCAATTAGCAGGGGGTCTATTTTGATCAAATTCAAAAATATCGACTTTCAAGATTTATTGATTTTCCTGTCTTTACAAATAAGTCTCATTTCATTATTAGATTTAAAGATGAGACTTGGAACTTGTTTCGGGCTTGATGTGTCTAATCCTTTAGAGAATGAAGAGTTTTAATTCTAGAAAAGCAAAGTGGAGTGGACATTGTACGGTAAACCTAATGTGAGTGGTGGGAGGTGATTAATAATGACCAGTGATGAAGAAGACAATCAGAGTAATTTATTATTGCAATTTACAACTGGTAGTGACAGTCTGAATTGATGGGAGAGTGAAACTGGAGACTGCAGCAAGCAGAAACCTGTCTTCCTAATCTGCTTTTGTTCAAGGCCATGGTGATGAGTGACAAGGTTTATCTGGAGAAGATGCTATCTCTCTCTCTCTCTCTTTTCTTCTTCAAACCAGTCAACGTTAGCTCAGATTTGAGCTGGGGAGTAATAATAGAAAGATGGAAAAGAAATATTTCAGACAAAACTAATTAAAGAAAACTGGAGGGGAGAAAGAAAAAAAAGAAAAATATGATGTTACTGAATAGGTCTCGTATCATAATTAACAAGAATATAAACCTAACAAGATGTTCCTAAACCTAATCAGTAGCAACACAAGTACTGTATTTCTATTACAGTATTTCAGTACTGGTACAAAAAAAAGTGGTTTCCAAAACAAAAACAAATGTTCAGTGAGGGGCTAAAAAATCATAAAACGCAACAATTTTAATAACTAGGAATCACTCAAAGAGCACATACCTCTGCCAACGTCATTGTCAGGGGAAGTAATCGTTCCAAAATTTAATCATTTCTTCTGTAACCCATTGACCACCCTTCCACAAAATTGAAATTTGTTGAGAACTTTGGGAGAATACGTGGACAGACCAAAACATTTGGTGATATTATGAGGTATGGATATATAACTATGATTTGCATAGATCAGCCCGAAAATTTAATCACTTCTTCAGTAGCCTTCCACAAAATTTCATTAGAATTCATTGTTAACTTTTGGAGATATCGTGTGGACAGACAAACAAATTAAGCACACTAATCAAGGTATACCTGTATTTAACAGTGCTCCTGCAAGAGATGGATGGTTATCTGATAAGTTCAACACTTCTTGAGCCAATTATGATGCTTCAAGAAGGTGAAAATTTAAGCAAATCTGCTCTAAAGAACATTCTGCTATTAGGTGCAGAATGCAAATCTATGAAGCTTTTGATTAATGATGAAAGGTATTTTTATCATTTTGTAAGTTGGTTTTTAGATAAACCTACCAGAATTTGATTCATTTTTCTTTACCATTTATTGACGTTTTGAGCAATATAAACACGTGTGTGCATGTGCGAGTGTGTATACACACAACATATATACATGGGTGGATCAATAAGTATGTAGCTAGACATGTAGTTATTAGGTGAATTTCGATCTGACTGATATTCACCACTGAATAAAATGCATTGACTAGGAAGGGGATTACATTTAAAAATAAATATATATGTATCATGCATACAGGCCACACCAATGGAGCTAAAAGGCTGATATATTATGTCTAGAAAAAAAACTTTTGTTTTTTGAAAATCCCCCCCCCAAAAAATAGGTTTTTCGTGGGTGGTTCAATTTACAACATAAGTTTATGCTAAATTGGTCACTTAGTTTGTGTGTGGCAGTGTTCACAGTTGTTTTTTGAAAATTCAGATTTTTTAGTGATCACCGCCCAACAGAGGCGAGAGAAGTAACTTATTCATTGATCACCCCTTCTTCTAATTTTTTAATTGATCACCCCAACATGGCATGCTGCAAAAAGACGTTGGTCACATGACAGTTTCTATTGAGTGACAAACGAGACCTGTTTGTATAATTAATTAAAATCAACCTTGAGACCTGATAGCCTGTAGATGTTCACTACTATTTACTAAATGTATGTAGGGTCAACTCATGCGACAAATACTAATAATGTATTTTAACTTTGGTCAAAATGTAAATAGTAAATGATGTTTACCATACCGACAAACAATGATGTTGACAAAAAACAAGAATTATTTTCTCGATGTCTATTTTTACAAGCCAGCTTTCAGTAACATGGCTGACTGGTTTTTATATCTGTGCTATATTTGCAAAGAGAAAAATGTATTACACGAGAAGCATTTTTTGTATTTTTAGCTAAAAAAAAAAACTCATCAGAAAAAATGCAAATCAACTTAATATAAAAATAGCTAAATAACAGCCTAATAAATGATTAATCTCGAGAATCTGGTTGAATCATTGATTACTGTTGATGTTGTAGAATGGAGGAGTGTTGTATTTGCTTGGCCACAATGCAAAGACAATATAGAGAACCAGAAGAGCGCAACCATTCTATGTCTGGTCTTCTTCCAGACTCTGAAAACATTCCAGTAGAAATAAACCAGATAGTTAGCATTCTATGATTGAACAACAGCCTCGATATTGCCTACTGTATGTGAGAAGTTAAAAAAATAAGTAGAGGAATGTAATCGTAAGTAAGAAGCTGCAGCAGCAGTTGTCAATGAACAGAACAATAACAAAAACAATACCTAGGAAGAGCAAAAACAAACAATTGTATAATGATAGAAAGAATAATAGCAACAATAATGAAAGGAAAAGAGCAGACATAATAACAGCAATGAAGTGTGTAACAGAAGTAACAGATAAACTTATAGCACCTACTGAGAATGAAAGTAATACTGAAAATAATAATTATAACTATCTACGTTTATTTTTTCTAATAAAAGTAATTTCAAGGAGTGTACTTATTGGTAATCAATGTTTGAACAAACAGGTCTGGTTGTTAGTCACTCAATAGAAACCATCACGTGACCAACATTTTTTCGCAGCATGCCATGGTGATCAATTAAAAAATTGGAAAAAAGGGATGACCAATGAATAAATTACTTCTCTTGCCTTTTGTTGAGCGATGATAAATTAAAAGTCTGAATTTTCACAAAACAAGTGTAAACACTGCCAGACACAAACTAAGGGACCAATTTAGCATAAACTTACATTGAAGATTGAACACCAACCACATAAAACCTATGGGGGGGGGGGGGTAAATTATAGACATAATAAAGAGTAAATGTTTAAATTTTCAGTCCTTTAGCTCCGTTGGTGCAGCCTGTGCGTGCAACACAGACATAGCCAACCAGCTAGACCCACTTAAAAACTGAAGAAACATATGTTGATGTTGACAGCTTTGGTTGACGGTTTCTAATAGGTTACTTATGTCAGTGATTTTTTATTCTCTCATCTCTTTCCTCTCTCTGTTTGGAAAAGTGAATTCTTATAAATGATTGGTTTTGCTTTGGTTTATATCTTCCATTTGTACTCCAGGTATTGTGGGTTGGTAGAGACGGCAGTCGCATTATTTCATCCGTCCGTTTTTATTCTCCTTTATTTTAATTGAGCTCTTTATTATAATCCACTTCTGGCTTGCTAGGCCTATCAAAGCTACGCCAGAGTCCCATTAAAAGTACACTTCGGGAACACATTCCCCACTGTCCATTGCCATCCCCTCACAACATTGTCTGTCTTGTAGACTGGTTGCCAACCAAGGCTGAAAAGCTCAGTCTGCCCTTCTATTTACCCATAGCTGGGAGAGAAGAGATGGATTCATACCTTTCCCAAGGGCATTAGTGCGAAGTGAACCGGAGTCTGAACTTGGTTTGCCGATTCCATTTTCCATGCTGCTAACCATTAGGCCAAGCGCACCTCCAAATAATAATAAATAATTGGTGCTGGATTATAATGAAAATATTTCCAAAATATATATACACGATACAATATAGACAAATGATTCTAAAAACAAACACTTGCATTGTTTTCATTAAGTCAGAGAAAGGCTAAAACAACATGGAAGGTCAGAAATAAAAAAAAATAAAAAAATTAAAAAAAAAATATTTTAGTGTTTAATTACAGATGCACATAAAAATGTACGTAAGGACATTTTCTCAGATGTCTTCAATGTATCATCTGAAACAATGGTTCTGACTCACAGGGAAAATGTCTCTGTATAGCAAGCAATAGAATATAGAAATGTACAAGTACAGTAATAGCAATACTGTAATAGTGATAATCTATTAGAAAAACAAAAGGTAATGGCAGTCTGTCAAAGCCATAAGCTTATAACCATAAATGAAATTGATCATAGGCCAAAATACTATTTGTGATGTGTATCTTGGTCTTCTTTTTTCACTGTGATGAAAGTCGACAGTTCTCTGAATGAACATTTTATTTTAGTGTGGATAAAAAAAATATACAATTTGTATATACAAGCACACATAACAATCATATTTACACAATAATGTCTAGGGCCTTAAACCTTTTGCATTGGTGTAATAAACATCATAATTCTTCTTAAAATCATTTACATCTGTTGATAGCACTACATATTCTGGTAATCTATTCCAAAGTCCAACCACTATTGCTAAAAAAGAATTTTCTGATATTCAATCTACTTCTATTTGCTTCTACCGTATATGTGTGGCCTCTCAGTCCCTTGTACACCCTTCTAGTAAAAAATACATACTTCTAAACCATGCATAATCTTAAACATTTCTATTAAGTCTCCCCAATCTCTCCTATTCTCTAATGATGTTAACCCTAACACTAAAACTCATACTTATTAATTCTGCAGACCAAATTTGAATCAGTTCATAGCGCTCCTAAGAAAGGAAAGATAGAGAGAGTTGGCGAAGAAAGAGGAATATTTTCTCTTCTTTTTTACACTACATCATTTTATTCCTTTTTTTGGATCAATTCTCGAGATAAAAAAAAATAGTAAGTACAAGAAAGAAAGAAAGCAGACTATACAGTGTTTATAACTAATGTATTCACTTCATATTTATAACTTTTTCATTTCCCAATGAATTATATTGCATTTCGGATGATATTTTCCATTTTATTTTTGATGCAATGATTATTTATTTTTGTTCCAGACGTTTTAACAGGGATTAAAAATCAATTGGAAACACTTCATTTTATTACAGAAACAAATGTTGACAAATGCTGTCAAATTGTATATAAAATGTCACAAGTTTTGAACACAGTCTGTTCTTTTTTTTTTGTTTAATAACTGGAGCATCCTGTGGTTTAGAATTTCAAAATTTAGAATACTCATGAATTTGGAATTGTCAAAGACAGATGTAACACTTTGATCAAAGGTTGTAAAAGAGAATTCTTATATAGCAAAATCCATGCTACGGA
The DNA here is from genome assembly GCA_006491835.1 of Architeuthis dux. Taxonomy (NCBI): domain Eukaryota; kingdom Metazoa; phylum Mollusca; class Cephalopoda; order Oegopsida; family Architeuthidae; genus Architeuthis; species Architeuthis dux. Next base: position 1,347,441 of record VCCN01003735.1, read on the forward strand.
TTAAGAAGATTCCTACTGTTTTTCATTCAAGGCAACAACAGTATCTCAACATGAATAGTGATATAATTATTAATACTATAATACTCAGATAGTCTGGCTGTTTGAGCTTTATCTCCTGGGATGAATTATCAAAAAGCTTTTCCTGCTACACAAAAGTAGATATTTTACAATTTACAAGGACAACAGTGGCGTAGCAAGGGTTCTCAGCGCCCGGGGCAAAGGCTATATCCTAGAGGAGGGTATAATTATTAATTAAAAGTCATTATATAGGCCAGAGGTAATTCTGTGCACCCTCATACTTGCACCTAGGGGTGACTGTCCCCCCCCCCTCGTTATGCCACTACAAGGGATAAATGATCATAAAAGCCAATTCACCAAACCAGAACATGTAATAAGATCATCAGCAGAAGCATAACAAGAGGAAAGGCAGAGAAACAATCCAATTCCAATGACTAGCAAAAATCCAAAGAGCCAAGAATTCAAGAGAAGTGTCATTTCCACTCCTGCTGACGTGACTGTAATGATAATTGTTGATTTACTTACCTACTGTCCAACCCCCATAACAACATCCAGTTGTCCTACAAGCACTTTTATTTCTAATAATAGACAAAAAGTCCTATGGGAAGGGGTGAGGAAACTTAAGAGTCAGAGTACAACACCAACCCCTCCAGCTGAAACATAGAAGTGAAGGTGAAGAGGAGAAAGTAAAGGAAAGCCAGGGTAAGAAGAAGAATCAGGTAAGTTAGCCAATGTAGCTGTCAGTAGAGCAATATTGATAATGAAGACATGAAAGTGGGCAAAAAGATAAACAAAAACGATTTAAAAAGGACAGAATCAAAGAGCATTTTCCTCCTTTTGATATTAGCCAACCATCAGCAGAAAAAGATAAGCACTTGAAGGCTCTACTAATTTGCCTGAATTCAATTTTATCTATAATGACTAAGTTTGAATTACCATAAAATAGGTCTAGTTAGTCACTCAATAGAAACCGTCACATGACCAATGTGATCCAATTAAAAAATTGAAAAAGGGGTGATCAATAAATAAATCACTTCTCACGCCTTTTGTTGGATCACTAAAAAGTCTGAATTTTCCAAAAACAAGTGTGAACACAGCCTGGTACAAACTAGGGAACAATTTAGCATAAACTTACATTGTAAATCGAACCTTCCACTAAAAACTGATTTAGGGGGTGAATTTTCAAAAATAAAAAAAAAAGTTTTTTCTAGACATAAGTTGTAAATGTTTAAATTATCATCGCTCTAGCTCCATTAGTGCGACCTGTACACGTGATACATACATACATAGCCAGCCAGTCAGACCAACTTAGAAACTGACGAAACCTATGTTGATAATTTTGGTGACAGCTTTGGTTGACATTTCCAAATATTTATCAAGGTTTTTGTTTGAGAAAGTTGATAATAAAATATTTGTAAAAACATGCAAATATTGCTTGCATATAAGCCAACTCCTAAAGTTTTGAGGTGTTAATTCTGGTTTAGGCCCTATCGTCAAGGGATAAGTCAACTTGCAAAATAAGGCAGCACCATTTCCATTAGACTGTCAAGATCAGAGGGAGTAAATCGACTGATATGACCCATTGTGTCTTTTGCTATTTTTATGACTAAAAAGTTTACAACACCAGTGTATATGGTACTACACCACAAGTGCTCAACAAAATCATGTATAGAGAATTATGCTTAATCCAGCAAAGTTGTTTATGAACATGAACAAAATAATGATTAATATGCCAATTTTATACATCCTTAAAGCTTTTTGATCAAGTGTATAAAAGAGCTTTTGATGTTAAGTGAAAGCAAAAAAGGTCACATTCAAAGCCTTCTAATTTGAACTTTAGGCTACGTTTAGGGAAATAATTCACTGTATCAGATGGTATATCTTACCATATAACATTAATTAGTATATATCAAAGTACTTTTCAGGTAGAATAAATGAAAAGCTCTTTTGACTTTGCAAAGTTGCATAATGATAATGTTTGCATTTTTAGACAATATAAGGGCAGTAACTTATATCCCTGCCACTCCCTAATACTATTAGTTCTCAAACATAAATAAACTCCCTGCCATAACATTAGAGAACTAGTAGTATTAAGAAGAGGCAGGGATAGTTTTTGCATCAAAATATTTTGTGTGGCAGGGATAAAAAGTACAACCACAATATAATGCTAACCAATTGATGTGGCCTCTCTCTCTCACTCACACTCACACTCACACAAATTCATTTTACATTATCAATTCCAGTAACTCATCTAATTATTCAAAGTTCAAAATTTTATGACTTCCTCAGGGAGAACTGCCCATTTTTCAGCATTTGGGAACAAATCCAATTTTATAACTGTCAATAAATATGAACTAAAGGCAGTTTTAAGAAATAAACTGACATCCAGAAACTCATCTTGAGATATTTTGTAAATGCTACCATCTATTTTCTATAGATTCCAGAAAGAAAGATAATCTTTTAATGTTAGGTAATAAAATTAAAAATGTTTGACAATGCAGTGAAATGTCTCATGTATCCAACTATTAAATGCCATATGATACATTAATTACATAAGGACAAGAATTTGATATTACTGTTAAGGTCAGATGTAAATGAGTTCTGCATTACAATCAATTAGGATGTAGCTGTCATGAAGGAATTGGGTGTCAGCACCACAACCCCCTCTCTACCCAAAGCAGTACAAATACCTTTCCTGATCTCACAGCTAAGAAATAATCAGCACTTGTTAAAGAGAGGCTTTATGAATAACTAATCCATCACATCACATGAGAGAGAGAGAGATGAACATGATACTCTATTCAAATATTAGTGTATTACTTATTCCTACATAATATAGTTTAATATTAACATAACGTTTGTATGAGGCAACTCATAACCTCTAGTGTCTATAGTTTGGGCTCTGATTGTAGTATTGATTATATATTGACAGCATACAGAGTTATTTTTGAAATTGTTAGATAGTAAATGATTATATAGATGATTAAGATTTATCTTAACCCACAAGAACCTGGACCCATTGGGTGATATAAAACAGAAAAACAAATTATACATCATAGAATGCATTAAAAACATTTTGTAAAGTTGTAGCAATGTAATGTTTTTTCCATGACTATTTTAACGCTAAAAGCCTGGAGTGACATATATGTCCCAGTGATATTTTCCTAACTTTTTTATATCAATTTGAGCAAGAAATGTGGTCAGAATAGGTTAAATGTAATATTGGACGTGTTATTAAAGCATTAGAATCGTTAAATGGGTTAAAGCTTAATTTCTAGTAACAAAAACTAGGTTTTCAAAAGTAGTTAATGGAATTCTTGATAGGTGAATTGACAGTCACGTGACTGCACCAGGATGTTCAGTAGATGTTACTCAGTACACTTCATGAGTTTTAAAAAAAAAAATAAAAACAAAAATCAAGGATAAAGCTGTATAAGGTACTTTTCAGAACCTTTAAAGTGTATATGACACCGGTGGCACTGTGGGTTCTTATGGGTTAAAGCCCTTCCCTGAATGTGGCAAAGAAAAAAGGGAAGCAATTTTCTTCCAGCTGTCTCTTACTGATCTTAGATAAGATAAAGCCTGTAGTTTTAGCACTGAGCCACATCAATAAGTATAAATAATAAAGAGGAGTCATTAGGGTATCATTGCTGATAGCATCAAGAGGAGGCAATCTAGAACAAAGTTGCTTCCAAGCTAAGTCCAGATCTTTGTGTTCTTTTTGACTTGCAACAAAGTTCTATCATGTAGATTATAAATGAAGTTATATGTGAGATAATCTTCTGATACCAAAGGAGTGAAGAAGTTCCAGTGCAAAAAAAAAAATGAAGGAGCAAAATTTTGGCTTGTGCATTTTTATATAAGTGGTTCCCAACCTTTTCGAGTCATTCCCACCCTTCCATTTATCAAGTTGCAACAAAGAATAATTTCAAATAACTTTATTTTGCTTATAATTAGACAGGTTTATACTAAGAATTAGTTTAATTTTATAATTGTACAGCTGCTGCTGTGTATCTGTTACTCAAAGAAAGCAAGCGAAAATAATTAGAACACATCATTTGAAATTCAATTTTATTACAAAAGAAATAAGAATTCTGCTATCGTAACTGATATACACATCAATGTAATCTCTGTTCTTGTTTTTTGCTACTAGTTCTTCGATTTGTGGGTCTATTAGTGAGAGAGCACATCTTAAATCATTCTCAACTTGGAGCTTATTTCAAGCCTTCAACTTGATAGATAGAAGTGCAGAAAACCCTATCTCTAGACTGGACTTTTATTTTTACCTAATAGCCTTATTCCCCCCCTTGAACTGCCCAAATTCCCCCCTTGAGGGAAATTCCCTCCCAGTTGGGAACCACTGTTTTATATAAAGGAATAAAGTAAATATTTGGACTAAAATAGATGTTGAACTCAACCACGCTTGACACAAGGCCAGATAAATAGAGAAATCAATACTGAACAAGCTCACTAGAAATCACTTGTGAGACTTACATGCTAATGATAGGTTTATGGCAAATGCTCAATAAAAGTCTTTTTTTCTTACATATCAAAAGACCGACTTGATTTGCAGTTCAATTTGTAGGTATTTTTCCAGGTTGCAATCTTTAACAGAGAAAAACATACAAATATCAATACCTTATCTCACAACTACTGAACTATGAGAAATACTAATCAAATTTACCTTCAAATACTGCCAATGGGTAAGTGCATAATTCAAGTAAACAAGCTCTCTATTACATATTATAGGTATATGAATAAGTAATGTATTTTTGCTGATGTTAAAAAATACATGTTGCAAGAATGTCAGACAACCGTTGGACATCATGATTCAAAACGTGGATCACCAGAGATCATATGCGAAATTGTGGCCGGCAAAAAATAAGATGGCGTGACGAACTAGACAAGTTCCGAAAGTACTGGCTCCGTGACGCCCACAATTGTGAGGTCTGGCGAATCTTGGGGAAGACAGACGTTTAAAGGCTGATGATGATGAAAAAGTACTGACTAAATATCATGAATATAATGAGCATTATTAAAACTGAAACATTATTTAACATGAACAAGTTATATGCTAATCATTAAATTGAAAACCTTACAATAATTAATACTAAAGTTTAATAAAGTTGATTTAGTCCAAGGGTGAAAAATAAATATAAGCTTCCACAAATGCAAACATCTCTATATTAAAAATTGAGTAGGTATGCATCCATTCTATCATGTCCTACAATAGTTATATTCACATGTATACACAGCTCAAAAACTCAGTTTTCTCAGTCTTACAGTGTTAGAGATGACTACATCACTGAACCTGAATTAGTATTAATGATATACTGTGTAATGTAACTTGCGTCATCATGGGTAAGATATATATCAAAACATTAAGTCATTTCAAAGATTACATACATAATGACACAGCAAATTCTGACTCGGGGGGGGGGGGGGGTGAAACAACAACAACAGTTTTATTTTAAAATTGACTGCATTTGAACCGGGTATGCATAGGCATGGTGTCATCATTTCTTATCACTGCTCACTGACTTTACCACCACTTCATCACCCCTACTCACCTTGAGTCATTTTTCGCTCTAACAAACCAGATATTTATGATGATAAAGTAAAAGAAATTTGATGATTAAGCACCGAAATGTTTGACCTAAAATATGTATTCACAGGTAGGGCCAACCGCACAATAGGACCAATCTTGTAAGAACCGATTCAAATGTATACTAATTTGCTTCGTTTATTAGGGCCAATGCACTGTTTATTTGGACCAAGCAGCTGTGCTACCGAATTAACATTTTTTAAATAAAATCTGATAGAATTACTAAAATATATTTTTAGCTCACAAATCAATTTTTCAAACAAAAAGAATAATGGGAGTTAACTTGTGGTTTTTATGCCAGTTGTTTCCCTTGGATTAAAAAATTCAGGGTTTTGAATTTTACTTGTTTGGTTAATTGGACTAGCCAGTTATTGGGACCAAAATCGTTGGTCCTGATGCAGTCATATTAAGCGGATTCAACTGTATACACACACACACACACATATATATATAGTCTATAAAGCTTCTCAAAACCTAACAACGAGAAAAAAATATAATACATAAACAAAAATAAATTTTAAGTATCACTTACATAGTCTGTCTCTCTCCCTTCTCTAATGGAAGTGAAATGTCCCGCCGAAAATTCCTTTGTCCCCAGGCCACGTGATCTTATGTCCGTCAGCCAGATTTCACAGATAATTCTAGTCGTGCATTTTTATCGAGAGAAATACTTTTACAAGAAGACCAACATACATTATATATTAATTAAAACTTAAAGTACATTTAAATTCGAAGGTTCATCGGTTGTTTACCATTGCAATAAGCAGTTTCGGAGAATTTGAAAACAATACTGCTCTTACTCAATTCAATGGCTCTCCAGCGATCCAGATCACGGATCACCACCTAAGAATTATGAAGTTTTAATAAATAGCCTCTGTCAAACTGAAAAAACTCAGTACCTCAGTATATATACACGCACACACACACACACACACACACACATATATAAAATAAAATTTACATATTATGATCAAGTTCAGTAAAGATTTAAAATACATTAGTACTATTGTTATATAGCATCTCTGTGAGGACAAAAGATTTAGAGTCTTAACACATTATAAAGTATTCGCACTTAAAGAAGATATTAGCATATATTCAAACAATAACGTAGATGAAAAAATCCAGAATGAAAATGGTGAAGAGCTCGTCGAAGGGAGACTACTCTTTTTATAATCCTTGCTAGCTCATTTACATATATACATTCTTATTATTTATTTACATATAACATTCATCCTGGCTGGGTTTTTTTCAGAGGTCAAGCCGTTTTGGCGGCTTAATGGTATGCTTAGATTGCCACAGAGCAGCCTGGGGAGATATTTCTGAAGTGACTGTGGAGTCATTTGTAGATACAGTTTCAGTTCTTCGTCAGAACATTTTCTTCCGGACTGAGCTCTGAGCCATCAGTTAATGATTTTACCTTTTACAGTTCATATAAAGTTCCGGGTTCAGGCGTAGTCACCTCCACCATCTCTTCACCAGCAGGAACCAAGCAATTTAAGGAAACTGCTTTCACATTAGGAGACCTAATGAATGCATAATCAGGATTGGATTGAATCAGTTTGACTTCCTGCACTATAGGTTTGTATTTGTTGTTCCGTATTTAATTCTTCATTTGTACATTCCTGGGTATCGTAAGCCAGGTAGGAATAGACCTCTGGTAAGAGAACATCCGCTCATGAGGCATGCAGTTAGTAGCTGTACATAGCAAGGAGCGAATTGAAAGGAGAGCGTTCGACAGTACAGCTTCCCAATGACGTACAGGTAGACCACTTGATTTTAGCTTCAAGTTGATCATTCTCCACTGATTTCCATTTAGCCTCTGCACTTATAAGGCATGGTTCTACTTGTGGCTATTCCTTTCTCTTGGGAGAACTTTCTCAGTTCTTCTGACATGAAGGTAGGTCCCCTGTCTGAGTGCACGTAACTCGGCATACCAAATAACGAAAATAATTGACATAGGCAAGCCATAACAGTGGCCACTGGTAGAGTGCATGTCCCTACATGGAAAGGCAAAAGGGGAGCAATAATACTCGTCGATGGCGGTCAGCAAGTAATTATTTCCGCCTTGATTAGAAGGAAGTGGTCCCTTGAGATCTATGTTCAGTCTTTCGAAGTCTCAAATTGCTTTAATAAGATTACTTCATCCTCTCACAAATCTGGGCTTTTCTATGGCGCGCACACAAACCTTTCTATCATTTTCTTCACTTCTTCCGTCAAGTACAGCAGATTTCTCGACCTGACTAAATGCATCATTCTGGAGACTCCACAATGACAGAGATTATCGTGCAATTTCCTTAGGTCATTGTCAGTGATAGAAGCGCACCGTACCCCCGTTAATGTATCTGGGCATTCTTGTCGCTAAGCCGATGTTTGATATCGTAGTGGTAGGTAGAGAGCTCTATACACGAACGATGGATTGTTTTTCAACCATGTATTTCTTTTGTGTTGAATCATGGCAACCACCAACTTCTAAAACAGTTGCAAAACAAAAACGACCTTGACCTTCAAGTCACGACTTCCGGTCACTGCTTCCTCTAAAGCTATTTTTTTAATTAATGTCTCACCTGATTAATTTAACTAATTAATTAATAAGCTCCATTAGCTATTTTGGTTTGTATATTGAGGTTTCAAATTTCTGTCAATAAGATGGTAGTGCAAAATTCTCGTGGAAGGATATTCTATGTGTGTACAACACAACCAGTGTTGTCCAGAGTCACATCAAAATATGATAATTAAAGATTTCTTGTAAATACCAAAGTTTACAAACATCTAATTTGTTTGCAAACAAATTGTAATAGTATATTCATATGTTATTAGAGGTTTATGATCATAAATATCAGGTAGGTAATTAATTTAGTGACATTTATAGATCAGTTAAACCCTACGGCTTTGCTACACATCTTCCATATATTAGAGAATCGCTAGCTGCACTACACTATGCCTTAAACTAATGAGTAAGGAAAATAACGAACTAGGGTAATGCCTAGTTCCACAGTTATATCTGTGAGCTATTTTTGAACAGGTAAAGGTCGTCCTTGGGAACCCGCCTACTTTTGTGGGAGTCCTGAGTTGAAGCGATCTACCTGTGGGGCCGATGGTTCCCAATTTTCAAACAAAAATTAGAGCAGGAAAAAAGGGATATGGAAATAACCCTCAAATACAGTGAAGCAAAGTTGCTTCCTCTGTTACCCGACACATAAGGCAATGATTTTTGTCTACATTTCTCGAATGATCCATGGAGACCCAATCGTTGTATGTAGATTTTTTCAATGATGGATTGCTAGCCCCCACGCTCCAGATGGATTGCCTTACAGGGCTAAAGGGCTCCAACTGCCCTGCTATTTACCAATGGCTGCAGGGAGAAGTGGATTTATGCCTTTCTCAAAGTGAACTCGGTTCGCCACTTCCATTCTCAATGCCATTAGGCCATTGTCACCTCCCGAAGCGAAATAGCTGTATCTAAAACAAATCAGTGACAAATTTGAAGTATAAATATAACCGGCGTCATGACTTGGAAAATGGAAACAGCCAGCAATAATTTATTTATTTGGCCATTCGTTTTATGTAAATTGCTATATTCAAAATGAAAATCAAGTTTTTATTATTATTTTTTAAAATTAAATTTAGTTTTTACCTTTATCCTAATTTTAGTTGTTTTTATACTGTAGAGGGCCCTCTGGCGGCCACAGGACTCTAAGCAGACACTTAGTTCGCTTATGCCTCGGGCCAGCTCTGTTGTGTCCCATTATCATTAAACTAAAAAGACAAGTGTTTACATTTGTAAGTATCTCTGATATAGGAAATGTCACTTGTAGGTATGAATCAATGATATTTCAATGTACTGTTTACATATATTGCATTCCAAAGATACTCGGAAATATTATATATGTCTGCATTCACAGTGATTATATACAGAGCAACAACATAATACCTATGTCTAATTGATTAAAAAAGAATGAATGAAACAAATCAATATACATTCAACATACTACAGGCATAAAATGTTAAAAGTGAGTTCAAAGCCGATACCTCAGCAAAAAAGCAAAATTATAAAAAATCAGTAAGAAAAACACCTCAGATATATGTAATGTTTATATATGTATGTATGTTAATGTGTGTATGCTTTTAACATGAATAAACACGCTGAGGATTTACTCAACAGACCCCATTTTACAAGCCACATTTCCCCGAAGTAGGAGCTGGGAAGGCTTTACTTCTTCACAGGCAATCGCCCTGTAAACACATATCTTTGTTTCTCTCCTCTTCTTTTCTTAAACACAGCTAATATTGTTGTGAACCAAACGCGTTCAATCTAAACACAGCTAAACAGATAAGAACACACGAACAACAAAGATATCATAATATATATTCTACAATGTATTTTATAATAAATTTCAGTTATGAAATACACTAATAAATCCAAAAGCAAAATGTTCGGAGGCAGAGCAAAATTACCCACCTCAGTGATCACCTGGCTGTGTAGTAGTAAGACTAGCAATAAGCTCATTTCAAAGTCTATTACTGCAGTAGCGAGTTCGATCACCACTGGGTGCCCTTGTGGCCTAAACTAAGCTTAGAAAATACCTACATTACCTATCTCAGTAATACAAAAATAATACCCGCCAAAAATCTTCCATTTGGTGAACACCTGAATGCAATTTTCCCAAGGAGGGATTCATAACCATTTGAATTAGTATTAAATCGGTGGTGGGACTTATCTGAAAATGAGTGTCTCTTTTAAAGCTAGATGACTATTATTAAAACATAGTTTGTAAGTTCTTGTCTGAATTTTGTTAGACAGTGTGCTTTAATCGTTTTGTGTGTTACGATCGGACTATTTTCTTGTCTATGCTGTTATTTCTTTCACAACGTCTCGGCCGTATACCCTCCTGCCTTCTTCAGGTGTTCTTTTCTTTCTGTCTTCTTTCATCCGATTTGTCTTCCTTATGGGAAAAACCAACATTAGAGAAAAGGGAGAAACTGTAAAAAAAAAAAAAACTTTAAATCGTGGAATACATGTTCGCATTCCACTTTTGTAGATTCACAGTTGTGAAGTCTCAAGTAGAATACGAGCATGCATTCCAGGATTTAAATTTTTTTTAAAAACGGACGTAACATGTCAAGTAAAATGCAAACATGCGTCCACGATTTAACAAATCTTTTTCAGCTCCTTCCTTTTCTCTATTGTTGATTTGCCCTGAAGAAGGCCGAAGGGTACATGGCCGAAACATGAAAGAAATAACAGCTTAGACGAGAAAATAGTCAACTATAACACACACAATGATTAAAGCACCCCGTCTAACAAAATTCAGACAAGAACTTACAAACTATGTTTGAATAAGAATCAAAGAAAACAAAGAACACCCGAAGAAGGCTAGAGGATACACGGCCGAAACGTTGTGAAAGAAATAACAGCATAGACAAGAAAATAGTCCAAATGTCTTTTAAATTTAATGCAATAAACTCTCATCTAGCGGTACTATTTAATGACAATGTTTTGTTTTTATTTTCTCGCAAGACTATTGTCAGAGATTATACCTTTTCCACCGAGCAAATTAAAAAGTAAATAACTTACTTGCCATATGTTTTAATTTGCATGCTGTATCTTTTAATCCACCCGTTATAACAGCAAATTCATTATAACAACACTCCCCAAGGATGCTGCAATAACGGGAGTCTATTATGAGATGGTAATTGAAAGGGCTGCTTCACATTGGAGCAATGGTTAACAAGCTTGTATCACAAGGTTCCTCATACTTCTGGCCTTGTACCATGCTAGGCTTAGCAAAGATGTAGTACCTCACCATGGGGCAATGGTTAGCAAGCTAGTCTTGTAGCCCATTACTACTTTAGTTATTTCAATCTTCATTGGATACCCCCAAACATATTTTTGGGCCAGTGGAAAGCTCTAAAAGGGGTTTGCAGTTTTTAATCACCACTACCCACAACACTGGTTTATTGCTGGGTTTAGGTTATTCATGTGTTCTGACATTTATATGTGTCTATCTATTCTATGTATCCGGACTTCACCCAACCCTAACCATTCATAGTAGAAACTTAGAATTTTGCACATACACTCCCCTCAATGAATAGGGAAAATGTTTTTTTTTGTTTTTTGAAAATTTCCCCCTAAATAGGTTTTTAGAGGGGGGTTCAATATGCAATGTAAGTTTATGCTAAATTGGTCACTATTTTATGCCCGCTTGTGTTTTTTAGTGATCACAGCCCAACTTTTTAATCGATCACCCCCAACACAGCATATATGGGTGGCAGTGATTCAGAATTTCCCTTGGAATGCTAGTATTTGATGCTATTCCAAAACAATGTTTTATCTTCCTTTGACATCATGCACCAAATTAACCATTCTATCGATCATTATATTGAGAGGGAAAAGTTCCAAATTCACCAGCTTTACCTAGTGACTGACGCTATGCACCTCTGCACAAAAAAATACATATACCTCGCCAACTTTGTTGACAGGAGGTAAATAATAAATAATAGAAATCAGTGTTAAATTCAAACAAAAAGAAACCACAATTATTTACTGTATTTACTTGCATGTAAGACGCACATTTAAAAAAGAAACTATGCAAATATTACACTGCATCAATGCACTGGTATTATGACTAGAGAGCCAGATTCTAGTGAAACTCAAAAGGGACAGTTATAGGACTTGAATTAGTTGCAGTGAGCGGTAGTCTCCCAAATACCCTTGTAAACCAAGTGTCTTACAGGCTTGTAAAAATGGTATTAGCCATGGATAATTTTGTTAATTTTCAAAACTTTCAGGTGTTATTTGGAGATTTAAAACTTTTCTCAGAATTCAAGTTATGGTCTATCTAATCTCTTGTAGAATGTAAAGATTACAATTTTATATATAATAGAATTTATGATGCGGTTATCTTTACTAATTAGGAATAACTCTAGAAAAGATTTGTAAATAGCAGTTTAAATTATGCTTCTATAATCTGGCTGTGGGTTTGAATTTTGGCATGACTAAAAATAGTAGAAGCGTCTCTGTATTGCGCAAAAATCATATGTAAATTAAACCACTCTAATCAAGCAATGCAACAAAGTCATTATTAATAATTAGTCAGTAACAATCCAACAATAGATTTAAGGTGACTAACAGTTGCCAAGGTTTAAATACACAGAGTGAAAAGTTAAAACGAGAAATAATTAGCCCAAATAAATATAACAGAATGAAAAAATGATTTTTAAAATTATGTAAAAGTTTTTTTAGTGATGATGATGATGATCTTTAATCACTGCTACCCACAACACTAGTTTATTGCTGGGTTTAGGTTATTCATGTGTTCTGACATTTATATGTATCCAGACTTTGCTCAGCCCTAACTGTTGATCACAGTAGAAACTTGAAATTTTGCTTGCTTGCTCTCTCTCTCTCTCTCGCTCTCACACTCACACACACACACCTCAATAAGTAGGGAAAATGTTGTTTTTTTTTTTTGTTTTTCAAAAATTCCCCCCCAAAATAGATTTTATGGGGGCTTCAATTTACAATGTGCCAAATTGAACCCTTAGTTTGTCTCCAGCAGCATTCTCACTTGTTTTTTTTTTAAATTTGGACTTTTTAGTGATCACTGCTAATTTACATGGTAAAAAGAAGCATATATAGGTGGCAGTGATTCATAATTTCGCTTAGAATGCTAGTTCTTCTTTTGTTTGTCTTTTTTCAAAATGAAAGAAATGAATGATGCGAAAATATTTTTTCTATTTTTCTTCCACTACCTTTCTTTATCATTTCTTTTGGAGATTACAAATCATAACTAAAAATAATACGATACCATACCTTATGTTCCCTCTAGTTTTTGTAGTAAGTGCACGCAAAAATCTTATGTTGTGCAAATTTTTTTTTTGTAACAAAAGTATGTGCACACTTTTGAATCGACATAGTGAATCAATATTTTTTTCAATAGAAACTCAGTTAGCTATAGCAACAGAATTTTAAATCTTTTGTGCACACATTAATTTCCTTTGTGCATTGCTTGCAAAACATTGCGTGTGCACACACCCACACACAGCTTAGAGGGAAGTATGTACTGACTAAACACCATAAAGTATGTGTTTGGAATTCAGTAGAAAGTGCATTACTTTCCCAGACAATTGAGAGTTTTTATGGTCTGTATCAGACTTGATTTAATCTAAGTAAATTGCCACACTATCTTCAATCTTTGTATCTTAAAAGGAAAATGAATAGTCATCTCACACTTTTCATATTCTTTTTTTATCTTGACTCACTCGATGTCAAATCATTCCCTATCTTCAGGCAAAAAGGTAATAGAATTAATTTTAAACACAATTTCTTTATACAAGCAACAATTATTAATCCCTATTATTAACATGTGAAAGCTTTTAACTAAAAAACAATCCACCTCAATATGAAACCAATGTTTCTTATGCATTGTGTTTAATTAAAAATCATAAGCTGTATATTGAAGTTTTTTTAATTAAAAATTACTCGAAAACCAGGGGCCTAATTGGATGGGAAAAATCGCTTTATTCAATAATTTAGAGCATTTTAACAGTATTGTGCTATGATGTGCCACTTTTGCGATGTCACAGTAACAATCAGAATTCAGATAATTTATATAAGTAATCACTGCTACCAAAAGGTTTAGGTTATTCACGTGTTCACACATTTATATGTATCCGGACTTCGCCCAGCCCTAACCATTTATAGTAGAAACTTGTACACACACACTCCCCTTTTTGTTTTTTGAACCCACCACACCAAAAATAGGGTTTTAGAGGGGGGGGGGTCAATTTTATCTATCTGTGTAGCCAAACTTTGCCCAGCCCTAACCGTTCATAGTAGAAACTTGAAATTGTGTACTCATACTCCCCTCAATGAGTAGGTAAAATGCTTTTTTTGTTTTTTGAAAATCTCCCCCTAAATAGATTTTTAGTTTGTGCCTGCTAGTTTTTTGAAAATTCAGCCATTTTTTTTTAGTGATCACAGCCCAACTTTTTAATTGATCACCCCCAACTCAGCATATATGGGTGGCAGTGATTCATTTCACCTTTTTGTTTGCTTCCATACTTGACAATTTCCTATCGTTTTTGTCTTCCTTGCTGATCGGAGTTGTAATTTTCTTTTTTTCATTCTTATATTGAAAGTGCTTTCTGAACAAGGACTGTCAAAAGATTTTAAGACTCTTCAAGTTCTAATCTTTTCCTATTAAAAACTGTCAACCAAAACTGTCACTGTCAACCGTAGGTTTATTCAGTTTTTAAGTGATTCTGGCTGGCTGTCATGCGTGCATGCCACACCAATGCAGCTAGAGAGCTGAAAATTTAAACATTTACTCCTTATTACGTCTAGAAAAAAACCGTCTTATTGGGTTTTTTTGCAAATCCCCACCCCTCAACAGTTTTTAGTTCAATTTACAATGTAACTTCATGCTAAATTGGACCTTTAGTTTGTGTCCGGCAGTGTTCACACTTGTTTTTTGAAAATTCAGACGCAAGAGAAGTAACTTATTCATTAATCACCCCTTTTTCCAATTTTTTAATTGATCACCCCCAATACGGCATCCTGCCAAAAGATTTTTGTCACGTGACAGTTTCTATTGAGTGACTAATCAGACCTGTTTTTTCTTTATTAATTATTTCTTCCTCATAAATTGAAAGCCAAAATATCATCATTACAAAACATACTCATCAATACTCAACTAAATACCATGTCTTTGTAGGTATGGCTTAATAGTAAAAGATTTGCCCAGGTGTTCATTCACCCATGCTTTTCTTTGCCAACCATCATATGCCAGCGAGAAAACATTTTGTCAAGATATCTGGCAATAAGACAGAGTGCAGGGAGAAGTGGACATGCCTTTCCCAAGGGTATCAATGTGAAGTGAATATAAACAGCTTCAGCCAGAATACAGACCTGGTTCATCAATCCCATTTTATGTGTCGATAACCATTACTACAGTCTATAGTTTTGAAAAGGGCCATGAACATTCTACATTCGGACAGTACACCTGAAGAATGCTGTAGAATGGATTTGAAAAAGCAGACAGGGTCCTTCAGTTTGTTCCTGGGAATATACCACTAACTGACTGCTTCTCAGTTGATATTGTCAGTGTACTGGGAAATGGTTAGTGGTATATGCCCAGAAATAAACAGAAGGACCTTTTCTATTTTTTCCAATTTATTATATGCTTCACCAACCTGGCAGCTGTAACAGAATTCCAGATACTTTGGTTGTGAAGCTGCTATTCTGGCAACAAAACTAAACCTGGAAAGTGCCAAAAATAGTATAGCAGAGATTTACACCACAGAAATATCACGGATTTCACAAGCGGAAAAGACCTTTATACTGGTTTGAAATAAATCTTTCTTCAATTCATTTACAGCACCTGGTGTTCTCAAATGGTTAGCTACTTGATAGTGAGCAAAGCATTGTATCAGTTAAGTTGTAGAAGCCATAGAGCTCAATGCTTTTTTTAGTATGAGAAAGTTTTAAGTAACCATTCATTCAGTTTAAAGCAATTTGTTCTCTTCATAACTTTGAGAAGAGTCATTAACTTAACAACTTTTGTTCGGACAATCTAATCTCTTCTTCCCATCTTTGTTGTTGACACAATGTTTCGGTCAATTCATTCTACGACCCTCTTCAGGTGTAAAATGTGATATCCGTAATGGAAAGTGAGTCTCTCCTATTGGTCTCTTTTGCTTTACACCACTGGAGAAAGAGACTGACAGGAGAGACGCTCTTTCCTTACGGATGTTACATTTTAAATTAAATATTATTACAATAATGTGTTACAATTACTTCATCCAATAATAATAATAAAGATTGATTTATTGAAAAGGTGAAAACAACAAGAGTCGGATGTAAGGATTGAGTTTAAAAGTGTGAATCAACTTCTGCTAATCCATGAAGTCTTCATGGCCGATTGGTAAAAGCAACTAGGCATAAACTAGACTCTCTCTGACGGTGAGGGTGGGAGTTCAATTCTCACCGAAGGCTTATTCTTTATTAACCGACCGTGCTGTTATTCGTTGCCGTGGAAACAGCAACCTGAATTGAAATTTGTATATAAAAACAACTGAAATTTAATTAAAATAATGTATCCTCATTTTTGTTCTTGTATTGATTGACAACTGCTCACATGATTTCCAGTTAACCTGTACATGATCCTTAACCTAGTCACTGCCATGCACAAGATAACTAGTCTTAGCAAGTCATCAGTCCAGTGCCATAGGCAAGATAACTCTACAATTTTATTCTGAACAATGGATTGTATTCTGTCTGTATGTTTAGTTGGCAATTATTGCTGTGTACAACTACAAATCATTTAATTATTAAGGTTGGAATGGATGTCATAGCCCTGTTCATCTTTCACAGGTCATGTGGTAATAAACACGGTTGTTTTGGAGTTCCAAGCAAGTCTTCCAGCCCATGTCATTACATTGCACTAGGTCCACTTGCAAAATGTGCGATATGCAACGATATAAAATAAAAAATGAAATGATTATCCAATTTTTTTTTTTAAATAAATTTTATGCAAAAAATGATACTACTTTAAAGAAAGAACTTAGTGTTTTCGTTTTGTTTTCAAAAACGAAAGTTAGAAAATGACCATTCGTTTTATTGAAATTTCTTTTTACACAATTCAAGTCAACTCAATCGTTTGGTGGCATTATAATTTTTTGAATTTATCCTTGTTGGATGAATTCAAAAAACATTATTACGTCGCAGATACTTTTCTAAGAAAACCCCGATGGTTGCTTTTTATGAGCAAAATTCAAAACACAACTCAACTTTTTTCTGGAGTCATAATTTTGATTCATCCGAAATTCCGAAACAGAATCCAGAAAAGAGTTAGGGTCAGGGTTTAGGGCTAGGGCTAAAACACATCGAAATACATTTTCCTACTAAAATACACTTTTACAAGACTAAACCGAATCTTAACCATAATTGTTTTCTTTTCAGTGATATACGTTCTTGGTTTTTGTTGTAAAAGTAATAAATACTAAAACAATAACAGTAAAATTAAACAATAACGGGAAAAGTCCATATTTTCTACGCAATTAAAGTATCAAGAAGTCACAACTTAAAATGTAAAATTAAACAAGGGAAATTTTTATGTCAATAATTGTTTTTTGTTGGTTTGTTTTTTAGTCAATGGATTTGTTAAATAAAAAGGATTTATAGTCCCCAGTCAAAGACTATTCAAGGAAATACTGGACAACAAAAATCGGTCAAATATTGATGAATCTGCTGTGTTTTGAGTGGGAGCAAAGCTAGGAATTCTTTTTTTTTTTTTTAAACTATGCCTCATATTGCGAATTAGCTTCTCAGTGACAATTTGGACAGCATTAATCTGTCGTTACACAACTAAAGATGAATATCAAAATACCACCTAAACGTAATTTCGACGTATGAAATGAAAATACAAAAATCAGATTTTTATATTACTACAACAAAATCATGTAAGTGTGAAAATTGACTCTAAACATGGGAGGTGAGATATTCGTTTATAACGTTTTTGTCCTTAACCTACCGTAAACAAGCACTAACGTGATAAAACAGCTTCTCGTAATTTTAATATTAATTTTTTTTTAAACAAAAAAAAAAAAAAATATTTTTCACTGTTTTAGTTTTACGACATGCCGACAAATTAACAAAAACAACTCACTGTCCAAAAGTTTTAAAGTCATATATTCAAAAAAAAATATACCCCCCTCCAAAAAAAAAAAAAAACTAAACGCAAGAAATAAAGGCTAGAAATTGATTTTAGAGAAAAATTTGTCAGATGAAATGTATTTAAAAAAATTTTTTTTTTAGTTGTGATTATAAAAAAGGGTTAAGTTATCATCTTCATCATGAAGAAAGCAATGATGCCGTTTTTATTTTTCGTATGATTTTTTTTAAATATTGTTAAATGACAAAGATTATTATTTTCATCTCTACCACAAAGTATGTTTAATTTCTTGACAACCGTTAAGTCTTTGTCAGCAACATTAAAAACATTCGCGATTTTGTTAAAGTTTCATACTACAACTTGAGAAAAAAAAAAGATATGTATTTTCGAATGAATAAAACATGATACAAAATTAAAAAACAGTTAATAATGGATCGTACAATCCTGTTTTGTTTTTGCTTTTTGCTTTTAAAATTAAATTAGGGAAGATGAAAAATATCAAATTGATTGCAAAGTACAAAAATAAAGAAATGGCACACAAATAAACGACTACTAATGACATATATACACAGGTGAAAATGTAAGACTTGGATTGTATGTAAGTAAAAAAAGAAGAAAACCCTGTGTAACAAATTTAGGATCGTTAACCGTTAACAAAACAGATCCATTCATATTTGCACGATAATATGTCCTATCTGTATTCATCAAAGAGAAGAATATTAAAATAGTATTGAATAATTAAAAGATTAGAAAATAAAATAATATTAATGAGGGTAATTTTGAAGAATTAAAAGAGGGAATGAATTAGGATCTCTACGTCTTAAAAAATACATTTGACATGGATGCTGGAAAAAGGAAACATTGCGAATACACAGGTTTGTTTTAAGGGGAGAGACAAAAAAGCTTTTGGGGGTAGATACTATGTGAAACTAGACTTTGAAAGTGCTCTTAATAGTACTTACGAACATGATGGATATTTTCCCCCTTTTTTGTGTTTTTTTGAATGGTAACTTTTGAAAAAGAAACTGTGTTTTGGAACTGACAGGACGTGACACGAGAGTGAATCGCGACGCCAATAAAACTCTGATCACTTCACACACAGCACAGAGAGTTGTGTACACACTATGATGAAGAAAAAAAAATAAATAGATAAATAATATTTTTATCAATGAATATCGAACTCCTTAGTTGTGGAGAATATAAATATACATATTCACGACCGAAAAAATAACAATAACTATTTTTAAAACTATTAAATTCAGAATCATGAGATGTAAAGGGAGGTAAAAACGATAGTCCACAATTTACTATGGATCATTCAAAGCGAAATAAACTAAACTAATGGTGACCTTTAACAAAAAATCAATGAAGCCTTCCCAAAAAAAGAAGTTTATATTATATTTCCAAATGTTAAAAATTTAATCTTATCCTATTAAGTGATCAATTTTTGTTATCAGTAAAACTGTACGATGAAAAAAAAAAACAAGCAAAACATTAATATCGATATTCATTTTCTTCTAAATCTAACAAAAATTGATAGAAGTAGAATATTCTATTTTGTATAATTTAGGGTGGATATCTTTAAAATAAATTCTTGTTGATTGCTGAAAAATATGTCAAATTTAGTTGCGTCAGTAGTTTATACCATTTATACCAACTGGAAGCCTCCATAGTATTGATACATTTTTTTAAAAAGCAGACGTTTCCCTAAATATAGGTTGGGTTGTCCCTTTGAGACATTTTATTTTATTTAGTGCGTACACACAAGGACATCAATGAAAACAGTTTGTACTAGCAACCATAAATTAAAAAGAATATATATATATTTCAGTATTATAACCAGAAATTGATAAAATTGTTTTCGGCAACTTGTAACGCAGGGGGTCCATGTGGTTTGTTTTGTTTACTCTGTTTTACTTTAAAACGTACTATGTAAAAAGAGTATTATTTATTTTGTTAGTTGATCAGTGGAAAAGCAACAGATTTCCAATTATTCAGATGCTTGTCAACTCACTTGTGACATTTAAAGAAAACCCACAACCAGGTGAGGTGAGAATTGTCAGGTGTCTCCTCTCAGGTGTTGAAAGATTTTCTTCGCCAGAAATAAAATGTGTGTAACCAAGCTCGGCTTCTATTGACATTTGACAACTATGACGAAATTTTAAAAATATTCAAAAATAACCTTACAGCTATTTTGTCATCGATTGATTGATAGGTGATCGGAATTTTAAATTTCAAAATAATAAAGATATCCGATTTTAAAAGATATGCGTAGAAAAGGAGAAATTAAATAATTTTATGGAAGAAAATAAAAAAATGAAATGACAATCCACAAAAAAAAAAAACGATATAAAACAGTGAAACAGCTTTCACGCTATTCCCCAACTTAAGCTACAGGTGTTGTTGATAACTCTTGTATTATTTTTGTTGCTTTTGTTACAAATTGTAGCATTTGTCATGTTCCAGTGTTAAAAAGAAATTATTAATTAATTTTTACAAATATTTTGACAGTAGATTTCAGTATTATTATTACAAAATAAAACTATTGTTTTACCTTTAAGGACATCCCGTCGTCGTCGTGTGAAAAGACATTAAAACAATTATGCTGATGATGATTTCCCCTAAAGAAACGGGTCTTTCTCTCTTATTCTTCTTTCTTGATGTGTTGGGACGTGTGGCGCAAAAAAAAAATATAACAGAAAATGACGATATTTAACACCAGCGATCTGGAAATAAAGGTAGAAGAGATGAAGATCCCTCTTCTTTCTCTCCTTGTATCTTCCTTAGCACGCCAGCAGCTGCCCAGAGAAGAAATGATCACTTTTTAAATATCACCCAGCAGAAAGAAGAAATAAAGAAAGACCATGACCGATCCACAACAAGCGACGTGAACTTGAAATGGGTACTACTACTACTGCAGCTTTTTCTTAGTGGTATTTAATTGTGTAGTAGTAATAGTAGTACTTCTATTAGTGATTGTTCTTCTTCTACAATATCACTATCATCAGCATAACTGTCATTACCATCAGTTCAGTAGACAGCACTGCTTATTTGGTAACTTTCTCTTCACATAGTCTTTCTCTTTTCCTTTTTTCCTTTATGTCATATCTCTCTATCTTTTTTTTCCAATCTTTCTCTTTCTTTTTTCCTTTCCTTTATGTCATATCTCTCTATCTTTTCCTGTCTTTTTTTCTCTTTCTCTTTTCCTTTCCTTTATGTCATATCTCACTATCTTTTCCTTTCATTCTTTTTCTTTCTCTTTTCCTTTCCTTTATGTCATATCTCTCTATCTTTTCCTTTCTTTCTCTTCCTCTTTTCCTTTCCTTTATGTCAAATCTCTCTATCTTTTCCTTTCTTTTTATTGGTTTCTTTATTAGCAATAACAACAAACTATACTTACTAAGTATACTATAGTAAAGAAAAAGTTAATATTTTGCCGATAACAGATCATTTTTTTAGTTATTTACTAAGCTTATCTTAGGTTTGGCACAAGGCCACAAGTCCGAGGCACCCAGTAATGTTCAAACTCATTTTACAGTAATGGTCTACTAGACTAGCCCGCAAACCATTACTTCACAGCAAAGGCGCCCAAAGGAGACACAATTTTTTATAGCTGTGAGTGTGGCCCAAAATACAAATGAATTTTATTTAAATTAAAATTTCAATTTTTTATAGCTGTGAGGGTGTGGCCCAAAATACAAATTAAATACAAATGAATTTTATTTAAATTAAAATTTCAAGAGACCTCACCCAAACCTTGAAACATATCTGAAATAATTCAACAAATCTTTCGGACAATTGAACTGCTTCATCGGCCGATCCATTCTACGGCCTTTTTCAGGTGTACTATCCAAATGTAAGAAAAACACCCAAAGCCTATGTTATAAGCATTGCTACCATTGGAGAGAAAAAATAGTCTGTTTACCACCATTACATTTGGATAGTACACCTGAAGAAGGCCGTAGAATCGATCGTCTGAAACGTCCTATTAACAACATAAACAAAAAGAAGTAATTCAATCATCCAAAAAACTTGTTGAATGTTAATGACCCTTCTCAAAACTATAGACAGTATCTATGGGAAATAATGTTTTTAGTTAAAATTTTTAAAAAAACAACTTAGTTTGTTTTTTTTAATCAAATTTGACTAGTCTTTACCTTCATCTTAATTTCAGTTGTTTTTATATACAACTTTCAATTCGGGCAGTTGTTTCTGTGGCAGTGAATAACAGTGCGTGTCGGATAATAAAGAATAAGATTAACTTAGTTTTTATTTATTAAAATTTAACAATTTTGGCCATTGTTAATCAGTTCTCAATTTTATTGTATTCAAAAAGTATTATATAAGTATTATATGTCTATAATGCAAATGATTATTAGGTTCTCTATTCAAAAAGTATTATATAAGTATTATATATCTATAATACAAATGATTATTAGGGTCTCTATTCAAAAAGTATTATGTAAGTATTATATGTCTATAATGCAAATGATTATTAGGTTCTCTATTCAAAAAGTATTATATAAGTATTATATGTCTATAATAAAAATGATTATTAGTGTTGTAAAGCGGGTGAATGTCCTGGACTTGGATTGAAAGGAAACTCGAAGACTTGCTTGTAAAAATATCTGGACATATTTTATTACATAACATACATCTTTGTCGGCCGGAGAGTGAAGAGTGGGAGAGAGATGATGGGTGCCGAGAGACCGTTCCCAACAGGGGAACTTGGTCTTATGTTTTCCCAGCCCTAGGCGGTCTGCCTCCTGGCTGCTTGGGTCCTCTCAGTTTTCTGTCCGCATCTCTGGTCTCCTTTATAGGTTTTTCGAACGCCTATGCAGGTGCCATTTCTGGTCCCATATCCTGTTTGTTTGACACCCACGCAATATACTTATTTCCTAAGGTGACCGGGGTCACTTACATTTCCACACAGGTGTCTGACCCTTTTCGTGGTAGGATATCATAGCATTAGGTTCTGTATTCAGAAAGTATTATATGTCTATAATACAAATGATTATTAGGTTTTGTATTCAAAAAGTATTATATAAGTATTATATGTCTATAATACAAATGATTATTAGGTTCTCTATTCAAAAAGTATTATATAAGTACTATCATAGTACCCGTAAAAATTATGTGATTATTTACATATGGATCAGCACTTCTGCCAAGGATCAGAATATCTATGCATTCTACCTAGGATCAAAGTGTCACTCTGCGGCCATCTGCCTAGGAATAAAGTGTAGTATCTGTGCACTCTCCCTAAGATTGTATATATGTGAATACAAATGATTATTAGGTTCTCTATTCAGAAAGTATTATACAAGGGTAAGTCAAAAGGTATTGCTACAAAATCATAGAAACCTTTATTAAACAAAAGAAATCAATATGTGAAGCTATTGTGTCTTGACATATCCGCCATCTAGATCTGTACACTTGTAGTGGACCAAAAACAGATTGCCTTGGTCCTTAATTAAAAACAAAACAAAACTAAAAACGGTCTGAATTTTCAAAAACTAAGCAGGCACAAACTAGTTACCAATTTAGCATAAACTTACATTGCATATTGAACTCCCACTAAAACCCTATTTGGGGGGGGGTGAAAAACTAAAAAAACATTTTCCCTACTCATAGAGGGGAGTGTGTGTGTGCAAAATTTCTAGTTTCTACTATGAATGGTTAGGGCTGTGCGAAGTCCGGATACATAGATACATATAAATGTGTGAACACATGAATAACCTAAACCCAGCAATAAACCAGTGTTGTGGGTAGCAGTGATTAATACCTGAAAGAGCATAAGAAACCAGGGAAAATACTTTGATGACTGAATAATGATGGTAAGAAATTTATATTTTGTTGGAAAAGGGGGTGATCGATGTTACTTTTCTTGCCTTTTGTTGAGCTGTGATCACTAAAAGAGGTCTGAATTTTAAAAAAAAAGCAGGCATAACCCAGTGACCAACTTAGCATAAACTTACATTACATAGTGAACCCCCTCTAAAAACCTATTTTGGGGGGGAATTTACAAAAAAATTAAAAAAAAAACATTTTCCCTACTCATTGAGGAGAGCGTATGTGCAAAATTTCAAGTTTCTACTATGAACGGTTAGGGCTGGGCAAAGTCCGGATACATAGCTACATATAAATATGTGAACACATGAATAACCTAAACACAGCAAAAAAAAACAGTGTTGTGGGTAGTGGTGATTAACACTAAAAATATGCATATTTTCACTATCAACCCAGAAAGGTCGGTGTATTAAGCCAAGCCTCAACGAAACCAAATGGTCTGTCGCCAATGAGTCTACTCAGACTACAGTGAAAAATTTTGTTGGAGATAAACACCAAACCCAGAACTTCGATGAAACAACGAAATGATAAAAATTACAAAATCCAGAAATCGGTCAGTCTAAGAAAACACTTAAGACTAAGGTGAAATAGCATTCATCCGAAGATAAACAAATTCTTTCTCAAAACTACAGTGCCCATTAAAATAACAGACCCCACACACAACAAATAATTAAGAATAATATTTCTGATTCTGTTATCTGTGACCAATCTCCAATATAGGCGACACACGGCCAAACTTGCTTTCTGCTTGTCAGAAACGACGGCTGCCTCCACGCACACCCACGCGTGCATTCACACTCACAGCAACAATGAATACAAACAACGGTACCTTTTTCCATCGAACTTTGAACTTTCTAACATTCTATAATGAATGAACATTTTTCTATATAGAGCTGTAAAGAACTTAACATAGGAATATATTCTCATACTTTCTATCGTAAGAACATTTTCATTCTTCTCCAATAATGAGAACTTTATAAATCTTTCTACAGCTAATTGTATCAATCTAATTTAGTGCACCTTCTAATAAATATCTCTTAAGTTATATCGCATCTGCATTTTCATTACTGCACGCAACTGCGAATATTTTCTCTTTTCATTCAATTGTTGCATGCAATATTATTTCTTCCACGACCACAGAAAGAGACAGTGAAAAAAAGAACTAAGGAATACATTCCCTCTCCTTACTTTGCCTACTAAATCATTAAGTAGAATACTACTACTGTTACTACTACTAATATAGTTACATTCCTTCCATAACAAAGTAATTGAACTTAGTATTAAATGTTAACGTGGTAGGGTTAAGTTTTTGGTAGATCCAAGACTCATCTCTAGTTACGATTCGTTACATAAAATTGTCTTCATCTACGTCAATCTTGCTTAAAAGACTGATGGAAAGATCAACTCTTTGAGCTAGCTCATCTTCATGAAACACTTTTGGCACCCATTGAGTGACTGGATGTGATATACAACTAACAAAGGTTTGAGAATGCATCAGCTGAAATGTAGCAATAAAAACATAGATGAGGAGAAAAATAGAAAATAGAGTCTATGCCAAGCACTAAAATTGTGTCCCTGTCCAAACATCTGACCCATCATTTAGATAATTTTACGATATTATCAACTTAAAAATGTCAAGTCAAGCTTGTTATCTCTCAATTAACAAATTATAGCAATACATGAAAATTACAGCTGCACCTTCTTTGTTTGCACAGATGCAAATTGGTTTATGATGTGTTCAAAGTCAGTTTTTTTTCTTTCTCAGTTCTACACTCAGCAGTCTTCCTTGACCCATATGGAGGCTCTCAAATATGAATGTATTATACCACTTCCAACCTAATTTTAGATGTTTTTATACAACTTATTAATTTGGGTCACTTTGTTGCCATAAAAACAGTTGCCCGAATTAATAAGTTGAATAAAAACAAATAAAATTAAGATGAAGGTTAAAACTAGTCAAATTTAATAAAAATGGTGTGTTACAATACTTCATCCAATAATAATAAAGATTGATGAATGTATTAGTTTTTAACTTGCTGAATTCTCTCCCACAGCTCTCTCTCACTCTCCTTCTTCGTGAAGAAACAGTTCATGGTCTTCTTACACAATGCTCTGAAATCAGGAAATGGCACTTTTAAAAAGAACATAAAATTTCATAGATTTTGCACAAAATTGTAGACTACCTCCCTAATTTGTGCTGGATAATGGTCTTACTGCCAATTGGCACTGAGCAGTGGTACTGTGAGCATGGGCATCTGCTGCCACTTTTCCAGGGGGTGTCAAAAGGATATGGGGGGGGATATATATTCAAAATATATCTTAGTGGCAATCCTGTTAGTAGCGAAGAATAATATCATTTTTTATATGGGTACATTAAGTTGGGGTTACATAAAACAATTGCACAGCAGAATTATCCTCTATTGACTATAAGGTTCCAACTTTTAAATCCCCTCCCACTAGGTGAGAGGGCTTGATGGGGGGGGGGAGAAAATGCCCCCATTTGATCCACTCCCTCACCCCCAGCAGACGCCCATGCTGTCAAGTAACTCCCATTTCCTTGAGAAGGGCTATGAAGGACCCATCGTAGTACTCTGATGACCTACTAAGTCATGGGATGATTTAAATTGAAGTTCCCAGTAGCACCCCAGTTAATAACCAGTGTCATTTTTTTCAGCAAACTCAATTTAGCATTTATAGTATTTAAAGTATTTAACAAGAGTTTCCTGCAAGTAACTTGTATCATAAACCATACAAAGTAGTAAGATCACTCCTTGCAGGCAATTTAAAAAAATTCTTGATGCCCAAATTGTACAAAAAAAAAGTGGGGGTGGATTAAATTACTTTTCTGTGAGTCAGAAGTATGTGGCAAATACACTGACTTACCTTTCTATTTTTAATCTAAAAATGATCTTGAAGAACCAAAGAAAATCAAGGACAGGTAACCATAGCTACATACATGTCAGACTGGCTAGACTTGATGAGTGAGTGACCCAGAAAGGAAATATTTATTCAAATTCAAGGAGAATTCGTTCCTGGATGACAGCAGCAGTGTATCCTCAAAAACAATGTCACTAATATTTGTATTCATCTTCGATATATCAACCAAAGA
>VCCN01003735.1:1394064-1404093 GCA_006491835.1 Architeuthis dux
AAAATTTGTTTCAAGAGTGGTTCTTTGAAAATGTTCAATCATAAAACTTTCATAAACTAATCGGAAGATACTTGGTGGTGTTTGCTATGTTGTCACTATCATGCAGTACTGCATCGTTTGATTTATTGCTGATTTTATTCATAGATTAGAACAAATTGCTCACTTGTCAATGTGGTCTTAATGCAACGGAAACTTGGTCTTCACTTGCAAAGTTACTTGAAAGGGGAATTTTGAAAACATACATTTCAAAATATCCTAAAAATTAATGTTAATTCCAAAGTCAGTCAAATTCCTGTTCATATGCTTGATTTGTGACCAGGGCCAAATCTTTGGAACAGAAACTAGAGGAAAACTTTCAGGTAATTTCCCTACTGAAGTTATCTGGACAAGCACCTCTGACAATGGACTCCTACATTTCAAGAGTGGTTCTTTGAAAATATTCAATCATACAAAAACAATTCTTTCATAAGCTGATCAGTCGATACTCACTTGGATGGTTTTGTCTACCATGCAGTACTGACTCTTGCTAATTGGGAAATCTATTCAGTATTCATGCCTTGATTTATTGCTGATTTTATTCATAGATTGGAACAAATTACTCTCTTGTCAAATTGATCCCAATATGGTTTTAATGCAAAGAAACTTGGTCTTCACTTGCAAAGTTTTTTGAATTTTATAAACATGCATTTCAAATATCCTAAAATGAAAGTTAATTCCAAAATTTTTGCCTGTTCATATGCTTGATATGTGATCAGACCCTCATTTTGAAAGGAAAACTTTCAGGTAATTTCCCTACTGAAGTTGTCTGGACAAGCACCTCTGACATTTTTACTGCTGCTTTTTCTTTAATTAATATCCCATAGCACATTTTATAAGCTAGGATCTTTGGGTTTTTTTATAAACAGGGAAGTTCTCAGGTTATTTCTTTTTCTTTCATTAAAATGTGTTAATTCTAGTTTGTGGCTTGGGTTTTATTGTTTATGGCCCCAAATCCTTTTCTTCGTAAAATCTTCTAATAAAATCAGTTAAAAATTGCACTGCCCACAATTCTGTGGTAGAAGTTTTTATAAAATTGCTTAGATATAAATTGAATTAATGTCAAATGAAATGGATACAATCCTCTCGTCAAACAATTAATCTCTGGTATAAAACTTGTAAGTTCTATAGGAGAGGCGGAAACAGATTTTTGTTTTGAGATTCATGTGGACTTATAATGTTCTTATAATTCTTGTGATGACATATATGCTTAGCTATTAAAAATTCTGCAACAATGACACGCATCACATTTTCTTGTTGGAAACTAGAAAACAAGTTTTTAGTTTTTTAGTTTTTAAAAAATTTTTTTTTATTATAAATTAACCTTCAAACATTGATCTTTTCAGGTTGATGAAACCACAGGTCGAATGACTGGCACAAACAAGACATACGCTATTTGTGGAAAGATCAGACAAATGGTAAGTCATTAGTTTTTCGAAGAAAATATTTTCCCTTGGTAAACGTATTAAATCACTTAAAATTGTTTTATTTCATTTTGTAATCAAAATGCCTACATGCAGATTCAAAGTCTAGGACTGTACAGGGTATGTTCTGTAGTGGTGGTATCTATCACAGTGAAGCGCAAGACCTATATTATCCTTTTGACATTGTTCGACAAATCCTGGGTGGGATGCGTGACGTGTATATAACCTCTGGTCCACTGTAAAACTTGAGAGATGAGACCCTACCACACTGGATGTTGTGCTGACAGCTAAGATTCTTGAACCATGGGCTAAGAGAATGGGACTCCAGGCATATGGGGATTAGTGCTCCCATGGCTACTCTCAAGTAGTATATTTGTTTTTGGCACAAGCTATAACCAACAGGCATTCATGTTAATAATACAAATTCTACTGCTACCAGGGAGACTATGCGCATCAGTCATCTGAACAAACCTTCCATCTAGGAGCTCTGAATGTTCGAACTCTACTACACAAGAATCAAAAAGTGAACCTGGTACAGTTGCTGTTGCAACATAACCTTGATCTGTGTGTGTCCTGACAACTATTAAAAAAATCTGGTAGTTAACAAGACCTGCTGGAAATGGTGCATCAGGAACGTGTTGACAGCAATGGCCAAGCTGATAACATCAATTACAAGATTCCTGTTATTAGATAATAAAATTGAAGTACTAGTTTTAGTAATATTGGCAACTTGGTTAACATTTGAATGACTTTCCAAAGAGTGTTGCCTCTCGTGGAACCAACCTGCGAGTGGAGTCAAAGCTTTGGTACAGTAATCTTGGAGACGTCTTTTTATAGGTTTTTCTTTTTAAGAAATTCCTTAAGACATTTCCTACAGTTGTTTTTTTTATAAACTTTATGAATTGCATTAGAGGCTTAAAAAGTAAATGTTTCTCCCACACATTTCTTTTTTTTAAGTATTAGACTTCCTAGATCTTTTTGCCAAAGTTTGAAATAGTTTTACTTGGTGAGTTGTCATGTTACCAGGATTAATCACTTCTGCACACTACTTATTAGGTGTGTAGAAAGTAATTATTCATCATTAAAATATTTTATATTTGATTATGTTCTTTAATAACATAATTTTAAAGAACACAAGGAAATTGAATGGAGAAGTAATTGAACTTTTTTGTATAATTAGAATCTTGAAACTAGTAATTTCTTATGAAAGTGGATTTCTTTTTTTTCCCAATCAAGTTTACTATGATTATAATGTTACTCCTGTTTGTGTTTACAGGGTGAATCAGATGACAGTCTTGTTCGTTTAACCAAACAAGATGGTATCATTGCTAAGTAAGTATTTCTTGGTTTTCTGACCTTTTCCTGTAGGGTTGCCTGTTTTGTCCGATTCGGACATTGTGTCCTATTCTGGCCCTGATGTCGGTGTAAATTTTTTATGAAATGAAAAAAAAAAATGAAAAATTCTAGCCACTTTGAGCTATTTATATTTATTTGTTTTTTTATTGAGCTATTTATAGCCGTCAAATTTATTTTGAGCAGGGATGTCCGTTTTTGAATTTTTTTTTTTTTTTCTTTTTTTTTTAAATGTAAATGATTAATATAATTTAATTTGATTTTAACCATTTGTACCATCAGTTTTCCAAATTTTTTTAATTGACTCGTTTTTCTGAGAATATTTGATTGTTTCTAATACAGATTTGTTTTTGTTTTTCAGGAATTACTGAAATAATCCAGGATTAAAAATAAATATGTGAAAAATATTTATTTGTTTCGTCTTATTCTTTAATCATCTTTGTACTTTGACTAAAAGCTTCTTTAATCTAACTACAATTAAAGAAATCTGTATGCACCGCTACTCTACAACTGGCTATTGAACAAAGTTGACATTCGCCAGATATATTAGTCAGCGCAGTGCAGAGTTGAGTTTAAATTTTTTGGATCAGCAGTTCTTGAGAAATCTAATAAAAATGAATAAGAAATTATAGATCTTTCTTCATAGTTCCTATTAATTATCTTCCCCCGACTTCTGTTCCTTAGAAATATCTAAATTGGCAACACTGAAGAGAAGTAACCAAAATACTTTGAAGCTGTAGTTTCGTATGATGCACAGAAATTATTTTACATGACAATTATGGCAGACTGCTCCACACACAGTCCAGCCCCTTCCGAACATGCACTGCCTTAGTGGAGTGAAATTATAATTCCCAGATTGAAAGAATGTTAGGATTTATGCAGTGAAGTGGATCTTGAAACTGCTTTTGATATACATTTTCAGCTTTTATGGTGTAGAGCATCTTTGGGCCATATGAAAACTTAGTTCAATATGGTGGATTTCTTTCTATACAGACTGATATCTTCATGGGTCACTCCTTAGTTATTGAGCAGACATGCATCGCTCTACTTCATTAATCCAGTAGAAATTGGTATTATAACTTAACTAAGCTTGGTAGTCTTATTTCTGTTAAGTCTGGCACAAGGCCACTGTAATGGGGCACCTAGTGAGGATTGACCTCTCTACATCGGCAAGTGGTCTATAAGACTAGCATGTTAACAAACAATCCATGACAGATGTCCAAGAATGTACTTCAAGCACTTTCGCAAATCTAATTGACTCACGTTGCCGGCCTTTAATCTCAATGCACAAGTCGCTTCCTTTGTATCAAATTTATGTATATTATAATTATTTGCTAATAAGGGAAACTACTGATCAGCATTTTCCCCATAAACTTAAAAATTAATGTTTCAGTTGAAAATCACCCAGATTTGTTTTATTCAAGTTGGAGGAGCATTTTGAGAGTATGGTGATAAGAAAACTGCTATTTTTGCTGTGTTATGGTAACGTACATACAAGCAGAAATCCTATTATAATATAGTCTTTTGCTTCATCCAAAAGAAAGATCACACATGCTGTTGAATTCTACATGGCAATTTTATGGAAATGTAATTTCTGAGTAAGAGTAAGATCACCAGAAATTGCTTACTGCAAATGTTTACTTCGATCAGCTGTTAGTGAAGATTCTTATTGATGCAGAAAATAATTCATAGAATAAGAATAGATGACATTTGCTTGTAACTAACAAGTATTACTAAGCATAATCTTTGTCCAAAATGTACAAATTTTGTCTAGTTTGATAACTACAAACGAAATGAGATCAGCTTTGTATATTTTTTATCACAGAGCAAGCCTTTTATGTTATCAAAATTAGTTGGTCCCGAACAATTTAATAATGTAAAATTTATAACAATGTATTTAATAACCTACATGATAAATTTATAACAATGAACACTCGCCAGATATATTAGTCGGCACACAAAGCAGTGTTTGGGTTTTTTTTTTTTTTAGCAGCAGCAGTTTGAGAAATCTAATAAATAAAATAAATGAAAGATTATAGATCTTTCTTCATAGTTTCTATAAATTATCTCCCTTGACTTCTGCACTTTGAAATTATCTAAATTTATATACAAAATTGGCAACACTGAATAGAAGTAACCAAAATACTCTGAAGTCAGTTTCGTATGATGCACATAAAATTTATTTCACATGACAATTGTGGCAGACTTCTCCACACACCATAAAGTCTGACACCATTGGAATTGTCTTGTAATGATACTGCCAGACCTGAGATGTGAATACTACCAGAAAACTAGTATTTGACAGGACCAAATAACAATGAGACAACATGTCGCACCAGTTTAGGGTATAAGTACGGATAGTAGGATGACATGTTTCTAGTCTTAAATCCAGTCGGTATGAGATGCTAGGACATCTCGGTAATCAAGATCATTATTGTCTTCTTTTTTTCCATGGTAAACAATTGATGTGTTGGAACTCGCCTCTCATGTCTGATAGTATTTGTATACCTTCCTGGTCTGGTTAGTATAATGGCGTCATTCACATATCTGAGCCACCCTCAGGACCAAATCATTTAAGTATTCCATAGATGTTAGCCATCACCTGTGAAAATGGTGATCCCATAGAAAGGACTTCTTGTCTAGTGTTGCATTTTTATGTTGCGGCTTGTTGATATTTTTGTACTGTATCGAACATTTTCATTCTTGAATGAGAAGAGGTTTTACAACCACAGTATAGCTAAAGAAGCTAACAATTTTTTTCTTTCATATTGCATTTTATTTATTAAATGAAGTAGTGTAAACCATATTTATTAATTTTTAACTATTTACCTTAACTTTCAGGTTTTTAAAAAAAAAAAAAAATTACAATTCAACTTGGTTTTAGTTATAAAAAAAAAAAGAAGCTATTTTTCATTAAACCATTTTTACACATTGTGATCGTCCTACTTTGCCCCCAAATCAGAATTAGTTATTCATAATTAGCTATTTAAAAAAAAAAAAAGATTAACAAGGGAGCTAACCACTGAATATGAGTGGCATACAGATTACGAAGTACCCGAAACATTGTTGAAGGCCATAACCAGCACTTTGTCTGGAGCCTCTTTTCATCTATAAAAACAGTTAGAAAGCGACGACTTCACCGAAACAAGACTAGGCAGATGTCTCTAGAACTGTTCCGTCCAGGGGACAGAACTACAGCTTTCCTTCCGCCTGTAACACCACGTCAGCTGCCCCCAACGATCTGACTTTGCTCAGAACTCTGGTTAAAAACGGACAACCATTACATTAATGTATCCGTAGTATAAAAAAATAAATACTTGTTATTGTAGCTACTAGGTTTGTTCCTCGTTTCTTCATCAACTTAGTCTGATACCACATCACTATACCAGTACCCTACCGTCCTCGATTCAACCTCTTACAGTAGGGAAGAGCAGGGCTAGTTGTATACAGGAGCAAGTTGATACACTGTCCTTAATTTCAATAAGTGATGACATATAGCACTCCGCTTCTCATCGTGCACAGGTATCGACATCCCTCCATATTGTGAGAGGATGGTAGCCATATCGGACAACGCTCTCCAAAACTTAAAAGAAAATCTTTTTAGACACCTTAATTAAATATTCTGGCCTCTACGAAAATGTTAATAGACCTTATAGTAGAAACAACAGCTCAAAACTCTTTGAATACACTGCGTGTGAGCAATTCGTGCTAAATGCAGTTTTTTTTGCTAATATCTTTTTTAATTAACGGAATCGATAGAAAAAAATTTTTAAATCGAAATATTTAAAAAAAAAATGTTGTTTATTAATTTGAATATTAAACATATACGACATTGTCCTAAAATTTAATTTCTGTAGTAAAAATCCTTGAAATTTGATTAAAAGAAAATCACCATAAGATTAAAAATGTATAACAAAATTAAATAGAAAAGTCAAATTGTCCTAAAATTTAGCTACAAAAAGAATTTACTATTTTAATTTCTGTATCCTAACATTATTTATCATATCAACAGTATGAGGCTTTACTCGCCCAAATCCATACGTATTAGTGATCAGTATAAAACGAAGAGGGGAAGAGTGGTTGTTTATTTCAAAAAGGCATTAAAAAAATATTGTAAGGACTCATATTGTGAAAACAGTAATAACAAGAACGGATTAGTAAGTACATAATGAGGCTGGATTGTAAGCTTGGAATTTGTCTTGTACAATTGATAATTAGAAGTTTGGAATGTTCATCAATAATTCTAAAAGAAGAAATCGTTTCTTGAAGAAACGATTTCTTCTTTTAGAATTATTGATTTAAAAATCTACAAAAAACGTTATTTTCAAATCCAGATAATTTTAGCGAAAGTACTTAGTTTTATCATCGGTCAACTAAACTGCCCTAAAAATGCCACACCTTTTTGCTTTTAAATGAAAAACTAATTTCTATCGGTAACTTTCAATGGAATTGATCGATAATCAAACCAGTCTCTGTTTAGTGTTTATATTTCAATAATATGGTTGACGGAGGGAACATAATCCATTTTTTAAGGGGCAGTATTTATTTCGATTTATCTACCCTGATATAAGCATCTCCTGCATCGCAAACTTGATTTTTGTAATCCTTAGCAGTTCCCCCTGGCAACTGCTTGATCGAAACCGGACACAATTGACAATGACATGTATGCCATCTTGCATAGTTGCATCGAAAATCAAAGTGGCATCAGTTGAATTTAAGACAATGTCTGTTGTTACATAATCTGACAGAAACCCCCAGCTCTCCCACCATTCTGTTCACAGTTGACACCTTTTCACTTTTAATCTTCATGCTTTTACATATACATTGTACCAGTTGTTGGTACATTGACTACAGCCACATTATGCAACTGTAGTATATTTTTCTTTGTAAAATATCTTCATCCTGTTTTTGTATTTTTGTTCTGTTGGACTCCTTCTCAGTGCCTTTTTATTTTCCCATATTTTATTGGTCAGTTTAAAAAAAAAAAAATTTTTTTTTAATAGAGCTTTTATCAACTTTTTTTGCTGTGCTATGTTCATTTTATTTTTAGGCACTGAGATGTGAGAGGAATGAAGTTTTTATTTTCATTATCGGCCCAAAGTTTAATGTTTGTCATCAAAATATTTTTTAAATTTTATTGATTATGTGGCCATGATATTGGTTGGCCACACACAAAAGATTGTTATACTGTGACAGTACATTTTCTGTTGGTGACGGGGTGCACACCATTATTGTACTTATGTTGGTGACATCTGAAAATGAAAATAAATTCAGTTAATTATAAATATAAATTAATACAAGCACATGTAAAATTAGTTTATTTTAATAATAATGACTGAAAATCAGATTGATTTCAAGTCATTGGTGAAGATAATGATAAATTAGAATTAAACTTTTTCTTAAAGTATATTCTATTTTGTTCTCCCTTTGTCATTGTCAGGAAATGACTTACCATTTTAGACTGTTTCATTTTTGTTATGCGTCTTCAAGGAACATATAACATTGTAAAATGGTTAATATTTTTCTAATTAAAATGTCCATAACAATTGAAAATTCAAATATGGAAATATATGTATTATTATAATAATAATTTAGCCATAATTTATAAATAAAATGTCGTATATATCATTTCGCTTTCTTCGAATTATTTTTCGCATAGTTTGGCAATTGCATAACACCAGCTTGAGACATTTTTTCCATGCATTTGTTATTAATAATAATAATAATAATAATAATGCTTGGAGGTTCATAGGTTTTCTCCGCTCTCGCTTGACGGCACTTATTTTAAAACAATTAAATTTTAAAAAAATGATTTCTCAAATCCAAATTATTGTAAAAGAAAAACAAATTTTCATTAATTACAACGTAGAAATAAATGTTTACTTTTTAAAAGGTAAATTAATCATTTTGACGGCATTTGGTTGATAGTTCTTCAAATTTAAAAAAAATTGAGATTCTGTAATTAAATCTACTAAAAATAATTTGATATACTTTTATTTGCAATGGTTAGTTTCATCATTACTCAACTGAAATGTGGTAAAAATGGTCACATGCACTGCATAAAAAACAATGAAATATAGCTTTTCTTTTCTTTTCAACAGTAGGGGTTGGTGTGATCAGATATCGATCGGTGATCGTCATGTCAACAATAGCAGACGACATGTATGGAGGGCTTCAAGCGTTTTTGAAAGATGGAAAAAAAGGTCACTTGGTTGGCAAGACTTTACTTTACGACCATCTGTAAAAAAAATATTGTCCAATTAAAAATAACAATGTATATATGTGAAAAATTACCCTAAGCAGTAATTTTAAAACATTATTTTATTTGATAAGTTACCTTTTGTTCGTTAAAATGACATACATTTCGATCTGGTACAATAAGTAAAAGAAAAGATTTGAAAAAAAAATGATATCGAATTAATCGGAAAAAAAAAATGTTAATATTTTTTTTACACGGAAATTATCTATAAAATATGAGTTAAAAATACAGATAAAAACTTGCCAAGAAAAGCAATATTTTACTTAATTTTTTAAAATTCCTAAATACTGCTTCCCCCATTGCTGCTTTTTCAAAAATGTAAACAGAATTTATTTTTTCCATTGACCTATCTTTATACATGTGCAAAAAAATTATTTGCCAGCTATTATAAATATAAATATAATTTTAAAAATCATCAAATTAATTAGGGTGGTGGGGGTCATCACATAATAAAAACGTTTATTCCCGAAATTTCGGATGGAAACTTCTTTAAAAAATAGTTCGACCATTATTATATAAGTACCGAAAACCTATCAAAATCTGTGTTTTGCTCGTGAAAGCTTTGGGAGATTTTCGAATGCAAACCTATTATATGCAATCTTTTGTTTACACTATAGCTTTTTGCACTTTGTTTTCAAAATATCTCTGGTTCTATAAGATGTACACAAATAATTTTTTCCCATCTTTCTTCTTATTTATGCCACACATTTTGGACGATTCTTTTTCGTAAGGTCTTTTCCCGGTAGGTTTTGTCAGCGAAGTACGTGAGTCTGCAAAAACAGAGGCAAGAGTAGGTATTCTCCACTTCGACATCAACTGTAGATGAATATGTTCGTGAATCATTCTTATTACCATCGCTTCCAAAGAATGAATTCTAGCCTTCCATCTTCATGGCATCGCCAAAACAAGTTATTTTGTGATTTACTTACTTTGTCAAATCGAGATATATATATATAT
>VCCN01003735.1:1513962-1524139 GCA_006491835.1 Architeuthis dux
CAAAAGACATTGGTCGCATGATGGTTTCTATTGAGTGACTAAGCAAATCTGTTCGTTTTTGTGTTTTTCTTTCTTTGGAGGATGTATTTGGTTGCTTACTAGGTAAAGTCTTTTATCAAGTCATATTTGAGTCAACACGTTTGCATATGAACCCATGAGCTGGCATCGAGATATTCATAAGGTTTTTCTTACTCAGTGTCTATTTTGGTAAAAGTGTTGGCAACCCACAACACTGTTTCAATCAGATGAATTTTAAAAAATGATGAAAAATTTATTCTGTATTTTGTATACAGCTACAGAACCTTTTATCTGACCAGAATGTGACTCCAAAAACATCATCATCATTATCAGCAGCAGCAGCAGTAGCAGCAGCAGCAGCCGTTATAAGTCCACTGCTGGACAAAGGCCTTTCCATCTCCTTCCATGACGACCCAGCACAACTGGAAACTTTTCTATCTCGTCCCTCCATCTTGTGTCTGTTTTTTCCTACTGTGTTTATTGTCCCATGGGCACCAATCGGTTAGTTTTTTCCCCATCTATTGTCATCTCTTCTTGCTAGGTGACTAGCCCATCTCCATTTTTGCTGCTTAATTATTTATATAATATCCTTCATTCTAGTCCTCTCTCTGATCCATGTTGATCTTTTTCTATCTCCTAGAGTTATTCCTAGCATTGTTCTTTCCATGGCTCTCTGTGCTATTCTAAGTTGATTTTCAGCTCGTTTTGTTAATTTCCATGTTTCGCATCCGTGTGCTCATAGGTAATTAATAGTTGGTAGATACTGTAGTGAGTTCGATCCTCACTGGGTGCTCCATGCTTGAGTCCTTATGCCAAACTAAGATGACCGGTAGTATTTTCCAGCAGCGCCAGTGATCGCTGATCAAACCCAGGTAAGACAGACAGGCCTTTCTCACCTGGAAGATTGGCATAATACAATCTCTTTTTGACCTTGTGCCGTACTCGGCTAAATTTATTAAATATGTATAACGCACACACACAAACACACATTCATATATATATATATATAGTGTGTGTGAGTGAATTTATTAATATTTCAGTGTCTGGTAGAGAACTGAAGTCTATGTGCAAGATGCATGATTTTTTTCTCCCGGATTTTTCATACCAACATAATCATCCGAAGAACATTTTTTTAGCGGTGGAGTCTCGACTTTTCCAACATGAACACTATCGGAATTTGAACTACTACATCATTGTAAATATGAAAAAAATGAAAGTAACATGTTCTGACTATGATTGAAATAAACATCGACATATCAACAAATCGACCTACACTTGTTCGGGGTCAATTTCATGTCATGTTCTGTAGTCATCTGCGCAGTAAAAACTAAATCAGATCACTTTTGTTCAAACTCCAGTACAAGTTGGAGTTGACTTTGTTTTTCCCCGTAACAACAACAAGAACAATCCTCACCTAATTTAGGGGAGTAAACTCATCATCGTTTTTCTGTCCCATTACGCTGAACTAAACCGATATATTTATGCGCGTGTGTGTGCAGCATTCACATACACACACATACAAAATATACAGATGATTTGAAATCACGATCAAGTGATTGGTAGGCGGCTCTCTTACCGACTGATCTAAACTGACATGTCTTACATATCTACGAATTCATGTATTATACAGGGTGTCCCTAAAGTCTGGACACATAGGAAATATCACTATTTATAACTAACTATATTTTTTTTGCCCCACAGATTAAATATGAGTTTGTCGAAAGAAGAAAGGATTGAACTGGTACTTCTCAGTGGACGTGAAGGATGGTCATATCAAAAGATAGCAGATGATTTTAATGCACCTCATCCCAGAAGGACCCCAATTGGTTTTTCCCTGTGGGAAAGGTGGTTAGAAAGTTTAAAGAAACAGGCAGTGTCATGGACAAACCCTGTTCATGTGAATCTCGCAAAGCGCATTGAACTTTGCATCACAAATGGTGGAAAACAGATTGAAGATGTTATTTATTAATATTTCAATTAAATAAAATGTTGTTCTAAATTTCTCATTGAAAATGTGTCCAGATTTAGGGACACCCTGTATATATACAAGACAAAAGTTGCATTACTCATCCTCGGTCGGAATAGAAGTCGGGGTGGAATTTGCCCCAGCAGCAACCAGGCTTCTATACTTATATAATCCCAGTCAGTTGCAGAAACGTACGTTTAATGCGTTCTCGTAGTGTTATCTGAGTCTGAGGAATTTTAGTCAAACATCGAGGGAGTATGCGTGCAAACACACATACAAACACGAACACAAGCACACATACTCACACACATACAGTATATAAAATACATGTAAACAGAAGCAAGTGTATATGCTTCAACCTAAAACGCTGTTTCTTACACACAGCAGTTCTGTGACTCTACGACATTTCAAGATAATTTATCATCTCATATGTGTGTGAGGGGGGAAGGGGGCCGCATTCACACATACAAAATATACAGATAGTAAGAAAAACATTATTTGTAACCTAAAACGCTATTTCACACATACTGTAACCCTCTGACAGATCGCCTTTTCATGCAGGTTTCTTTTTTCTTTTTTAAGTGTAGGAACATCTACCTGAGCTTGAAGATCGAAACATGACCACTTTTTTATCATTATTATATGACCTTATGCTGATCGTCCTTTGAAGCCTGACTGTCATGGTGTGTTCACCTGTCAACGAAGGGTCATCGGTCAATGATATTGTCACCGGATATGTACCCAGATCGGCTACAATCTCCACATAATCTACCCTCACTTTAGACGATAGAACAAGACCTACCACAGCATCATTTTGCGGTCTTTTTTCTTTTTTTTTTGCAAATCGGGTTCCAGAACGTGATCGAATTAACATGTGGCGCCATATGGAATAACTTGTATTTCACAAATCCGATGGAAACTGATTGATCCTAATTTTGAGGATCAAGTTGCGCGCACTGATGCAAGACTTGGTTGTCTCCTCTTTCACCTGACGTGGGTCCAGCTGCACAACGGTTATTGATTTGCTGAAGAAGATTGAAATACTCAGTACTTTTTTAAAAATTTAAAAAAAGATAGGGGTCTTAATAGGTTGCTGCCAAGTCAAAATTTAACCCATACTATTACTGTGGACAACATGTGGCCTTGCTGATTTTGCAAGGCTGATCTTTTTTTCATAGTTTGATCCCAGCTTTCGTCCCCTCTGACGAATTGATAGATTTAACTCTTTATGGGGCAAGTGACTATATATGATCACCTGAGGACCCGTCTGCCACATGCACATATTGTAGCCACAAAGAGAACATAATCCGCACCAATGTGGTCTGCAAGCTTTGTAAAGTACACTTGTGCTTGAACAAAGACAGAAACTATTTTGAGGCATACCACACCCCATTAACTTAGCCTGTTTTGGGCCCACACAATAAAAGGTGTTATTTTTTTGTCAATATCTATTTTTTGTATCTATTGATTATATTGAATGTTATTCTTTAATTCTATGTTTTATTTAACTTTCTACTTTAATTTTTCATTTTTTTTCATTTTCTATTTTTAGTCACTTTTTGGGCGGGGCACATATCATATATGATCACTTCATTAGAGGAGGTTTTGCCCGCATAAACAAAA
Source organism: Architeuthis dux (assembly GCA_006491835.1). Taxonomy (NCBI): domain Eukaryota; kingdom Metazoa; phylum Mollusca; class Cephalopoda; order Oegopsida; family Architeuthidae; genus Architeuthis; species Architeuthis dux. Next base: position 1,517,570 of record VCCN01003735.1, read on the forward strand.
CAAATTCAGAAAACTTGCAACTGAAAATATCTTGTAATTAGTTTAACATACAAAAAGGTTGTTTTGATATCTAAAATATGTTTAGGGGTGCCCTATAAAGGGTTAAAAAAAACATTTTAAAAAGGTAGGGGTCTTAATAGGTTGCTGCCAAGTCAAGATTTAACTCATGTTACTGTGGACAACATGTGGACTTACTGATTTTGCAAGGCTGGCTTTTTTTCCTAGTTTGATCCCAGCTTTCGTTCCCTCTGATGAATTGATAGCGTTAAAGCGTGGCTATTTCGTTATTCGACAAGTACCGCAGAGGAAACTAGGGTTTTGGATGCGACTATGACAGGTCGTTCCTCATCCAATCAATGTCATTATTCCATACGATATCATCGGTAAACGGCTGTTGGTTAATGTATTGCATTCCCAATTGAATGGATTTGATTTGCATGAAGATTACAATTGACAGGTCTGGTTAATCACTCAATAGAAACCGTCACGTGATCAACGTCTTTTGTAGCATGCCGTGTTGGGGGGCGATCAATTAAAACAAAATGGAAAAAGGGGTGATCAAAGTTACTCCTGTCGCCTTTTGTTGGATCACTAAAATGTGCGAATTTTCAAATTCAAGTTCGAATGCTGCCGGACACAAACTAAGGGACCAATTTAGAATGAACTTACATTGTAAATTGAACCCCCCCCCACTAAAAACCTATTTTGGGGGAATTGACACAATAAGGAGTAAATGTTGTAAACTTTCAGCCCTCTCGCTCCATTGGTGCGGCCTGTACGCGCAAAACATACATTTCTGGGGTCATCATTGATAATGTTCTGGGCCTGTTATACAAACTCTGGTGTCCTGGTAATTTCAGAACGTTGAGAATGCCTTTTACACTTATCTACAGGTGAAACATCCACCCAGAGGCTTCCAACTCCTTCCGAATTGCATGAACAAATGATTTGGCAACATTCAAAAAGTTTGCAATTTCTAAATCGCTGTGTTTTGCACTTAAGGCAACAATAAGAGCGTGTCTATTCATGTCTTGAGTTAAGTTATAATCTGCCATGATGTATCTAAAAAAATAAAGGCATATAAATTAGTTTGAAGGAAGCAATAGCTTGGTAATGATATGTCCTCAAATACCCTAAGCACCCTATACATACATAGATAGCCAGCGAGCCAGACCAACTTCAAAACTGAAGTAACCTATGTTGACATTTGGTTGATGGTTTCTAATAACCTCACTCGGTGATTTACAGCATTTGTTCAAAAATCACGCTGGATGCGAGGAGACGGGTTCGATTCCTCGAACCGAGGTAAAGTACTTACTGGTTCCCTGTTGTAGCATTTAATATGGATGATCCAGCTGCGAGCTTTCATCACTGTCTTTAGCAGTACTCTTTTGACAGCATTTATTGTAATGCAAAGGAAGCCGTTTATTATAATCACGGACATTTTTCAAACGGTTATTGTTATTAAAAGCTGTCGGTCCCAAACACTTTATTTAAAATGAATTAAAAATTCATATTAATTTTTTATAATGTTTTATAATGTAAAATTGTTTATAACAATGGATTTATAGGAATGAGTGTAACAACCGGTGTAAATCGTTCCAATTGTATATCCTTTTATCCGGTTATTGTTACCTAAAGAAACCTGTACCAAAGTGATCTCAATAAGCTGCTTCCTCTGTACTAACCACCATTTTCTTGTGCACCCGTGGACAGAAAGATTCTTAAACTGTTTGTCACTTTCCATAAGACTTTCACAGATACACATATGAAACACGGGCGTCCGTACAACAACTCATTTACTCTACTTATTTACAATAATAAGTAATCTACTCAACAAGACATCTCGGAAGAATAAAAATTCCAGAATTTGTAAATTATTGTTATTGCTATGCTAATCAAAGAACAAATCATATCCAATTTTCGTATTTTTCAAGCAAATGGGAACAATTTACGTGGAAGAAGTAGCAATTTTTGGATTCCGTGACCAAAAACGATTCAAACCTTTTTCTGGTACAGCAGACTTTCCGTATAATTTTTACATTTTGGCTTGGTGGTACTGTTAGTGTTTGTTGACATTATAGCCATGCGTATTGCGTACGCACTGCGTGGACATACAGTGAGGCGAAACAAGTATTTGGACACTTACAAAATATTCATTTAATTCCGATGCTCACATTTACTTTAAATTCGCACTTCACGTGATTGAAGGAACCATGAATGGACCGGTGTATCGGAGTATTTTGGACCATTCATGCTAATGTGTTCTCTTCGGTGCAACAGCTGCAGCTTGAAGAAGGTTGGATCTTTCAACAAGATAACGACCCAAAGCATACGGCTAAAATAACTCGCGAATGGTTTGTTCAGTGGCCTAGTAAATCTCCTGATTTGAATCCAATTGAAAATTTATGGCGATGTGTCCGAAACTTTTTTCCACCGTTACTTTTGTTTATATTTTATTCTGCATTCTGTGTTTGGAAATATGTATTTTTTCTTAGTAATTCTTAATTTTATATCAAAATACATCATCTGTGTGAATTTAAAGTAAATATGAGCATCGGAAGTATATTCAATGAATAATTTGTAAGTGTCCAAGTGTTTCTTTATATTGACGGATTGACAGCTATTTCTGGTACTATTTTTACACCCCTTCCCCAATGCAAATAACAGAATTAAAATTCTAAAATTACTTCCCAATTTAGAAACTTTGTTTTTGTATAACATCCTTTGGGCTATTAAAAAAAAAAAAGTTTTCTGATCCTCAGTCTTTCAGAAAATACATTAATTGGTGTCCTACAATCCATGGGAAATTTTGATCTGATCACGCTAATAATAGCGCAATCGGAAATAAAGAGTAATCCTTCTTCGAATATATCCTTTTCAACCCTCGAGGGAAAATGGCTGCGGACGCCATGTATGCAAACATTTTTGTTATTTTTCATTAAAATTTCTCAGATATTCGGGTATATATATATGCGGGTATCTTGTTATTAAAAAAAACCCTGACAAATAAATATATTTAAATAGTTAAAATACAGAACTAAAAAATAAAAGGTGTTCTTATCTTTTATCCAAGGCTCTTGGTCGAAGGCACGCGTTATCGCGTCAAGTTTCTCTAGGGCAGGGGTGGCACGCGAAAACATTTTATTGGCACGAGATGAGTGAGATATCATTTTTTGTTAGTGATTTTATTTTTTTTTTTAAATCGGCAACTTTTTGACATTAATAATTGTTTAAACATATTTGCTAAAATGCTTTCATTTGTTTCAATTTCTCTGTTCTATTTTTGCTAATAGTAAAACAATAAATACACATAAATAAATATCAAGACTCCTCGTTTTTCCTGAAAATGATCAATTATCATTGTTATTTATTTACCTCTTTCATTAATTTTATTTTTGTCTAGATACCTGGCGATGAGACATAGGTGGCTTCATGCCTTTCCAAAGCGCATTAGTAGTTAAGTGAACATAAATAAATAGCCTCAGCCGTCATTCGAACTCGGTTCGCCGTTTCTGCGCCGAATAACCGTTACACAAACCTGCACCTCCGTCTCTTTATTATAATTATCTACTCACTAAAGAGACTGAAGAGTGGCTTAACGATTACCGGCACGGAACACAGAACGGTGAACCTAGTTCGAGTTTCGACCGGGGCTGTTTGCGTCCACTTCGCACTAATGCCCCTCGGAAAGGCATGAATCCACTTTTCCCTCTAGCTATGTGTAAATAGCAGGGCAGTTGGAGTTCTTTGGTTGGGCGTCGGGCCAGTATCTCGGCCTACAATTGCTACAGAAACAATGAATAAGATCTACAATGTAGATGCTGCCGTGAATCGTTAAAATGCCTTGTCGCATGGGATGACCTATTATCATTATATTATAGATAGACTGTAAGTCATATATATGGTATATATATTGTCCTACCGATAGTGGATATAAGCGTTGGTTGGGTGTATGTAGTTACCTGGAGGTCGTGAGTTCAATCCCTGGGTACAACACACGGTAAGTCATTCACTTAAGAATTCTAATCAGTAAAAGAATTACGCTTGAAAGTTTAAAGGAATTTTGTCAAACTCCAGTCCAAGTCTGGAGTTGATTTGTTTTTCTACCGTAACAAGAACAACAAGAACAACAAGAACAAGAACAATCCTCACCAAATTTAGGGGAATAAAAATGAACATTCATATTGTGATTTGAAGCCATGATCAACTGATTGGTAGACTGGCCTCTTACCAACTGAGCTAAATTGACAAGTCTTACATATCAACGAAAGTTATCTTGCAGATACACAAGAGTTTATTTCATTCTAATAAATACATTTATGCTTGAAAAATATATTTTTTATCATTTTTATTTATTATGTATACAATACAAAAGTTGCAGTAATCATCTTCAGTCGGAATAGAAGTAGGAGTGTGGTTTGACCCTGCAGCAGCCAGGCTTGTATTTATTTATTTTTGGATTTATAAGTTTCATGATAATTTGATTAGGAGGCTTTGACTAGGAAAGAATATGGGGTTTAAGGCACCAAAATGACACCACCTGATTGTCCTACCGGTAGTGGATATAAGTGTTGGTTGGGTGTATGTAGTTACCGGGAGGTCGTGAGTTCATATTCATGGGTCAAGCAGTGAACTTCATATATTTCTGTTCAGTAAGAAAAGCAACAACAACAAAAGATCAATTAATTAGGATGAATTACCTTTTACCATGGACAGCGGAATGAGAACAAACTATCTCCATGGATTTAATAACGGGTTTGGTTCGAAATTCCCAAAAGGTTACCAAATATGACAGGCACCTGGAGAAGGCCGGTGGGTACAACGGCCAAAACATTATGACTATAACAACCAAGGACAACAGTTCGAATAAATCAATGTACAACAGTTTCTATTTTGAAATAATAAAATATTATATATTAAATGTAATTTGGATAACATTTCTTTATCTATATAATAAAGATTGCTTAATCTCTATGTCACGACGTTTCTCCCTGACAATTACGTTTTACCGCCCCCGCCACCCCAACAACAAAAACAACGGCTGTAGGCTTTAGATATTTCACTTTAGATGGTTTTAGACTATAATTTCAATAAAAATTCCTTGATTCTTTTGAGCTAAAAAAACGCATTTTAAAGGCTGTACAAAAAGTAGCGTTTAGAATTGTTAAGTACGGAAGACTAAAAGGGTTATATCGTTATCGTTTTTTGTTTACTAAAACTAAGCAAGTCGAAATTATTATTCATTTCTTTTTTTTACATTCACTGCATGTATTTCGATAGAGGTTCAATTTTGTTTTTAGTATTCATATAACATTACATAAAAGGTGAATAACAAAGTTTTTCCAACGAAAACTGAGATGTAAACTAAACCGATCTTTTACCAAAACCCATTGTATTAATTTTAACCACTATCTACCTTCATGAAGCACATAAAATTACTTATTTGCTATTCAAATATTAGGATGCCTGTCATTAAAGAATTAACAGACACAAAAAAATAAGTTTAAACCGAATCTTAATTGTTACTTTTTCTAAGTACTAAAATGTACTGTCATAACTACGATTTGTACTTAAATTTCGTCATCCTTTTCAATTCATTTGCATTTGCAGTAAATAAAAAAGACGGTTTTTATATAAATTTACTCTCATATTTCAGTTTGTTTGGAATAAATAAAAAAAAGTAAACTGAAGTGAACTTTCGGTAAGAAGTGCCTACTATTTATTTGAAAGCAACACCTAATTTACCTTCAATTTTTATTAACACTAGCTGAAAATAGTCGCCCTCCGGGCGGTAATCCCCAGCTATATGGAGCCTATGGCCGTAAAACCACGAGTTTACATCAGTAGACTCCATATAGCTGGGGATTGCAGCCAGGAGGGCGGGTATTTTCAGCTAGCTATACTAATTTACGTTTTTGTTCAAACCTCTAAAAGTTCCCTCTAAACGTTGGGATTGAAATGAACTTGTTTAAACTATGATAGTATCTTGGATTTTATGAGGATGCGAAGGTACAAACAGCAGAGGTGTAGCGGTACAAAAGAACCGCCAGAGCTTTAGATACCTGATTTCTTTCAACAACGAATAAAATGATTTGTTTGGGCATTTGCCACTGCTAATGTTGATGTTCTTGGTAAATAAAAATAACGGTCTGTTACATTTAACGGACTTTTATTTCACTTGCAAGATTGGCGTAACACAATCTCCCTTCCTCTAGTTACTCTCATGTTGGCCTTGCGCTACACTGAACTAAACTTGGTAAATATCGAGAATCAGTGAAACCCTTATTCATTTAATCGTAATAATATTTAAAAACTTAAAATGTGTATGTACGACCGGTACGCTTTCTGATTATTATTCATTTTCCTCATATTTTTCATCTACTCCCTCCCCACCTACGCTTGTGATGTAATGAACAAAGGTAAAGATGAGTGCTTATGCTTGAATGGGAGCAAAAAGGACTCAACCATCGCTATAACTGCCATTCATTACTCCTTCCTCACAAGTATGAAGCCTGGAAATTAAGTTATAATAGTAGTAGACCACTGGAATAAGACAGATAGCAAAAG
>VCCN01003735.1:1597865-1625104 GCA_006491835.1 Architeuthis dux
CCACACACACACTTCATTATGAGCCGGGGAGATTAAAATAGGTAAGGTAGGAAAACAGAATAAGTATATGAATATGATTATACGAGTAGCGTATTTTGTCACATTGATATTTATATGGGTCACTGGACAGAGAAAATCATTTTCTGTTGTTAAAAAACAAACAAAAAGAAACGTCATGAAGTGTTAGCAAACAATCAAATAAAAATCAATCGATCTTTTATGGGCTTTAATATAAAAAAAAAAAAGAAAGAAGATTTTTTTCTCCATTCTACGAGTCAGCATTATTCTATATACTGTATTTCCCGGCGTTGAAGACGCTACTTTTTAATAAGTCTCGAAAATTCACCCTGCGTCCCACAGGTTGAAAATTACTTTTTCATAGCCCTATCCTCACCCCAGAGGAAGATAATTTATGCTAGACTGTAATCTGAACCTCTGAATGAAGTGTATAAATTATACTTAGTATAATTAGTAAATAAACGAATGTATCATAAATAATTAAAAAGAATATACGTACTCACAAAAATTATTTCCCGTATTGGTATACTATTGTTGATTAGTAATAATTTAGATGTTGTATATCAATATTACTTGTATTCTCCACAAATTACCTTAAATTCAAGTGAAAATTATTAAGTGACAAAAACAAAGTAAAACGGTGGGAATTACGTAGCTATCTCAACTACGAGGCAAGCTCTTGACATTTATTAAGATTAGCTTTGTACGGCATAAAGCTAAATAGAAGGAAGATTGTGTTGCACCATTCTCCAAGTGAGAAGGCCTGCCTACCGGTCAAGAAAATCAGTGTTTAAAATCTTGGCTTTTATGTGAACAAGAAAAGAAGAAATTGAAGAAATTATTTTTTTCTCCCTATTTTCTTACTGATTATACGCCCGAGGAAGGCTGAAGAATAGGTTGGCCGAAACATTGTCGTAAAAACATGAAGGACACAAAGGAGGAGTTATACATTCTTTTTTTCTTCAATTCTATATCTATGTACATTTTACCTTCATCTTAATTCACTAGTTGCTTTTTATCGCAACTTTTACTGTTTTATAACTAAAACTTACGATGAAGGTAAAAAGTAGTCATAGAATTAAAAAGAAATAATGATTTATAATACTTCATCAAATAACAATAAAATAAAAAAGATTCGGAATTGTCTATAACTTTGAGCAATCGAATCTCTTCTTCTTATCTTTGATGTTGTCAAACAACATTTCGACCGATCCATTCTTCAGCCCTTGTCAGGTGTATAATTCAAGAAAAGAGGCAAAGCTTGGGAAGATGAGATTCGAACAAAAGTTAGACAGATTGGAATGTTAACGACCCTTCTGAAAGTTATAGACAATATATGTTCAGGTGACTCGTTCGCTGAAAGCCTTGTTCTAATTCGTCGCCAATGTAATTCAGCTTGACACTAATTTTATGAGTTTATGCAGGTGATTTAAAGACGACTAACTACCGACACGCACACAAGCATACACATTGCAATCACGCGTCCACACACATAAACTACACAACTTCGATGCGTGTCACAACGAAATCTCATGAACACTCTTCAGCAGGGTTGTGAATGGGGGGAGAGGGTACGCGGGTATACGGCGTATACCTACTTCTCAATTTCCAGGTCGTTTGTATGTTCAATGTCTACTAATGGAAACATTGCCGTATACCTAGTTCCCCAAACCAAGCCTTACCGTATACCTAGTTCCCCAAACCCATTTTCATCACTGCTCTTCGGTTAGCAGAAATTTACTGATATTTTGGCTTAAAGGTTGTCCATGCTCTACAACTACTAGTGTTTTATTTCTAAAATCGGGACCACGAAAGCATTTCGATGTACAGTACAGTGCTAAACTTTTTTTAAAATTATTTAAGTTTACAAGGAACTATGGATATTTAAGTCTTGGATATTTTTTACTTTCTTCCTGGCCCTGAGAAAGTAATTACAGTTCCAGGAGACTCGAACTTCTTAACTATGAACTGTACATATGGCCTGTGAATTTGCAGTTGTTTTGGAAATAATTCTAAGGGACAGTCCAGACCTGTAAATTAACACACATGTTATAAACTACACAATTTCACCACAAAATCTGAAATCTGTTATAATGTGGGGAAAGTTGTAATGAACTGTTCTCGGCGTGGACTGGACACCACTTGTTTTCTGTGAACATATTTATATCCAAATTATACCGTAACAAACAACTTCTGGTTACTTGAACCGTAACTCCTATCTTCCACTAAGTGTCACTAAAAACGACTTTGACTTGACTCTGGAAATCGAGTTCTACTCCTGACGTCACTCAACTGTCGATCATTTATACACCCTGGTCCTCAGCCGAACAAAAGTGGTAGGGAGTGACATCGCTGTAGTAGTGAGCGTATTCTTCATTGAACTATCCAACAAAACCTCTTCAATAAGCAGAAACTTACTGACATATTGACTCCAGGGATGTCTTTTACGTTCCGCCCTCTACAACTACCAATCTGGTATTTCTAAAATCAAGACCACAAAAACATTTTGATGTATAAAGTACTGCGCAAAAGTCTCCTTAAGTATCCTTACATTTTAAATGTAGCAATTACTATGAGTATTTATTTCGTCTCTTCATAAAATACATTTATCACATATGTACATGCTTAAATACAACACAAAATCACGGAATCTTGCTTTCATCTTTCATTTTCCTGCGAACGCCCGATTCGCTGACACCTTTTATGTTTATATACACTAATAGTATCAGTTTCCGGCAAAATATAAGATGGCGTGATGATTTAGACAAGTTCAGAAAGTATTTGCTCGGCGAGGCCAACGATCGAGTGGTCTAGCGAATCTTGGAGAATGTCTATGTCCACTAACGGACGTTAAAAGGTTGATGATGATGATGACTACATCGGGGCAGAGCTATTAGCCCAGCAGTTTGCACGTAAGTCCATGAAGCTAGTGACTTTGTTCATAACTAAGTGATCGCGAAATTCAATACCTTTGTTTCATATTTCTTGGGGAGATTTATAAATATTTGAAGACGGTGAATTCACTTTCGGCAACCAGTATTTGAAATTGCTTTCGAGTGCTGAACTCAATACTCCCACCCCAACTGCAGCCGATTGGTGCTGCATAGTATTCAGAAAATATGACCCCGTGCAAGATCTTATTAGGCTAGCTTAGTAACCACACACGCGCACACACGCACGCACAGGTAGGTGCACACGTATACTTGTGCATACACACACATTTGTAAAACGTAATACACACACATAATACACACGCATAAATCAAATAATGGTGGATGCCGTGACTGACCAGACAAATAATTGTTGCTATTTTATATATATCGTAGTTATTTAGTTTGTCATATTTCGCGCAGAAGCAATTAGCATTAATTTATATGGGATCATTTTGAGCGTTCCCAGACCAAAATGTGGTGATGCAAGTATGTTAGGCTAAGTCGTTGGGGGCTGGGGTGGTAGGAGGTTCGGGAGACCGGGTGTAGGAGAGAGCGAGAGAGGAAGAGGGTGCACGTTGTCTCTAAAACAGAACGCTGAAAAACAAACACTGAACGCTATTTTCGCTTTTCGTAAAAGCGAAAAAATAACGTGAAGCGAACTTTCGAAAGTACTAAGTTTAGCTTTATCTGTCAGTGGGGCGCCTAGTGAGGATTGAACTCATTGCACTAGAGACTAGGTCTGCAAGCTTAGCTTGCTGACTATCACCCTTTCATACTAAGCATTGCTTAGCCCCGCACAAGAACTAATGTGTGACATGGGAGTAGAAAGATTGTATTGCGCCAGTCTTTGAAAACAGAAGGACCTGACTACCTTAAAAATCAGCATTTGAAATCCTGGTTTTTACCTGGGTTTAAACACCGACCGCTAGCACCTGTGGGAGAATACATAATGATATAACCCACCAAGCAGGTCAAAAGTTTTGGTTATTTTTATTTCATTATAAAGTTGTTTGGCACAAATTTAAGATTGAGTGAAAGTCTCAAGCCGGGACAAGTCTTTCGAAAAGCGTATACAATTTTATGTATTTGTAAAATATATGTTACAAGCACACGTAACTATTCTTAGGAATTACTTATTTCTGACCATGAACATTATCCTGTTCGGAGAGCGATTCTTTGTCTTGGAATTAGACGAAAGAGCCAATCAAAGGTTAACAAACAGAAAGTTATATGTATGTATGTATGCATGTCGGCCTTTTGATTATCTATGTACCTATCGAAGTCTCTCTCCCCCCTCTCTCTCTACCCCCCTCTATGAATGAATGAATGACTTGGCTTCGCGAACGGAGATTTGGGGAGTGAGTGATAATAAGTATGCGACAAACTTGTGCATAAATATTGGTTAGACCTTTATTTTCCCCAGAAGGATGCTCAATACCTTTGGTAGAGCGATTATAACATATATAGATTTTTATTGGTTCATTAAAGATTGTACACTCTGTTTTGGTTCATTACAGATTGTACAATCTGTAATGAACCAAAACAGAGTGTACAATCTTTAATGAACCAATAAAAAATCTATATTTTAGCACTACTACGAGTAATTTATCTATCTATATATCTATCGATAGAGGGAGGGAGAGAGAGAGAGAGAGAGAGAGAGAGAGAGAGAGAGAGAGAGAGAGAGAGAGAGGGAGACAGAGAGAGACAGAATCAAACAGATAGACAGACAGACAGAGTGATCGAGACAGATAGGTACATAAATGTTTTTATCTATCAAGATAGATAGATGGACCCTTGGTAAGGACTGAGATCACACCCGATGGCTTGCGAAACCAACACCATGAGTGTACATCTATCTATCTATCTAGAGAGAGAGAGGGGGGAGAGAGAGGGGGAGAGAGAGAGAGAGAGGGGGTATAGAGAGCAGGTTATTAACTTTAATGAAGTCTCAGACGAGATGATGTAGGAAAGGTTTTGATTGCTATATTTGATGTGCCACGGCTGAGTGGTCTTCAAGACGCTGGTCGTATGTCACCAGTGTCGTAATGTGACAGGCAACATTACGGCCTTCACGCTCCGGAGCGCTTGATAGCAACAAATGGTAGAGAGTTATTAAACAGCGACATTTAAGAATGTGAATTGCTTCAGTGACGCTGTCACTCGCCATTATCCCTTACTTCTTCCACCCTCACCTCCCCGCTTTGCTCCTCTCTGGTTGGGGGCAATCTGGGGAAATGGCAGCGGATCTTCAAGAGACAAGTCCTTTCTGACAGGTATTGTGCACTTTTAATTGCAGATTACTTCTGCAGGACGATTTTACGCAAGTCTGCGCCCGGACAGTTGTCCCAAGCGCTGACCCGTTACGCACTCGACTTGTTATACACGCTCAACGTAACCCTCCACCATTTATTTGTACTCTTAATATTTTTAATAGCTTACCTTTCTTTCTCTTACCTCAAACAAAAAGAAATAATAATTTTTATGGAAATAATATTTTATTGAAATAATTGCTGGTATGTATGTGTACGTTGGTGTGTGTATGCGCGCGTGCGTGCGTGTGTGTGTGTGTGTGTGTGTGTGCGTTTCTTAATTCCATGACTAGACAATTTCCGCATATATTCATCAAACTGCTTAACTTTCTCGAATTAGGGTCGTTTGGGCACCACAGATGATTTCATAATTGGATGTGTCAAAGATGACTTCCCTAGACTGGTCGCCAGTCATGGCTAGAGAGCCCAGTCTGCCCTGCTATTTACCCATGAGGGAAGAGAGATGGATTCATACCTCTCTGAAGGGATCTTTTCCCTCTTTATTCTATGTAATAATACATAAATTTAGGCAAAGTTTTGGAGGGAATTGGGGAGAAGGCTGGTCGTCATTTGTCTATCTTACTCTTAACTAGTTTCATTCGTGACACTTTCGTTCTTACAATCCTTTCACCGTAAGAATTCATCCTTCTCTTTCCAATCTTTTTCATTCACCATAATACCACAATTACTCTGTGGGACTTATTTAAAACCCATGATTTTATATACAATTTGATGTTGATGATGGGGAGTAGGCAAAAAAATCCCCCCAAAAGAAAGAAACTAAACAAAAGTGAGGGGCGGGTTAGTATGGGACCCTCCCTACCTTTGCTAATTAGAAGAACGCCTGCTGTTTTCTGGGGTTTCCGAAGGGCTTGATTTCGAAGTGAACACGAACTGTCTCAGGCGGAATTCTATCACCGTTTTCAACTCTCTAAAAAAACTACTTTTTCAAAACTACAAGGCGCACGTAACCATAATGTCGTCAACATGAATGTGTCATGACGTCATTATGACGTTACAGCTGTTCAAGGATGGCCAAAGTCTCGGCATAATGAGATTAGTTCTAAGATGCGAGATCCAAGCAATGAAGTTGTTTTCTGATGGTACTGAAAAAATAGTGATAATTAACTGATTTATTATTAATTTTTGACCAGTATTCCTTTCGTCTTGTTAATCACCGCTACCCACAACGGACCGGTTGCTGTTGCTGGGTTTGGGTTATTCATGCGTTCTGATATTTATATGTATCTATGTATCTATGTATCTGGACTTCGGCCAGTCCTAACTGTTCATAATAGAAAATTGAACTTTTGCACACACACTCCTCTCAATGAGTAGGGAAAACGGTGTTTTTGTTTTTTGACCCCCACTAAATAGGTTTTTAATGGGGGATTTAATTTGCAATGTAAGTTTATCCCAAATTGATCATTAGTTTGTGTCTGGCAGCATTCACGCTTGTTTATTTTGTTGAAAATTCAGACTTTTTTTAGATTGCCCAACAACATGCAAAAGAAATAACTTCACCCCCTTCTCCAATTTTATTTTTTATTGATCACCCCCAACACGGCATGCTGCTGTTAATCTCATTCTTTAAGTTACTCTTGTTACCACTGCGTATCTTCAGATGTACGATGTAAGGAAAGTGAGGGTCTTTTCTTCTAGAAAATGGATCTAGCTTAGGTACGTAGATGAAACTTTTATACAACTAGTGCAGTGCCCGTTCCAAAGATGTATGTTTGGAAGGGGCTGGACTTTATGGTGTGTGGAGCAGCCTGCCATAGTTCTCATGTATAATAATTTTGAACGAAGTACTTGTGTGTAACCATTATTAGTAATTAGTAATTAGTAATTAGCAGTAAGTAACGAACGGTGCAAAATGTATTCTCGAGAGCGAAAGTCAAGGGAGATAATTTATAGAAACTATGAAGAAAACGAAGGCAATATTGAGGGCAAAATTCGACATTTTTCTGACCCCTGCATAGGGGACAGGCGGCTTGGAGAGGAAGAGAACCCTTACTTTTTCGTTTATTGTCCGACAAGAAGCTAGACGTGTTACAGCAGTAACGCTAGGAGAGGCAGTGAATCCTTGTGTTTTCGTTTAATGGACGACATGAAGCTAGCCTTTGAGAGACATGTCAGAGCAATGACGCTAAAAGAGGCAGAACATCCTTGTGTTTTCGTTTAATGGTCGACAGGAAGCTAGCGTTATAGATATATATTTATTTTTATTAGATTTCTCGAGAACAGCTGATCCAAACAACTTCAAACTGTACACTCCAATACCTTGCGTGCTGACTAATATATCTGGCGAATATCAACTTCGTACAATGATCAGTTGTCGAGTAATTGCGATACACACACATACACACAGAGTGATTTCTTCAATTGTAGTGAGATGGACTCCAGTAGGTGAATGTACAGGTCCTGTTGGATCACGTGAACTCAATTGGACTATCTACAGAGTTCACAATGGAAAAAGACTTAATAAAAAAGATCATTTACTGTAAAAAGAAACCCCTCTCTCTCCTTGCGGATTGTACACCAAAAGAAGAAGGCTGTAGAAGGGATCGCCCGAAACATTGTAGTAACATACAGAATAAGTTCAATAGTTCCAACTACTGTTGGGATGACGATGGATCTTTTTAAAATTATAGAAGGTCATTTATCTTTGATAAGAGTTGCTCCCGTCGAAAGAATCCTTTGTTTTAAATGAATATCTTTCACTAAATCCTCACTTGATTTAAATAAAAGATACCATTATGTTGTTACATATCAAATATCGTTTTTTGAATAGTAAGATGAAGGATGATATAAACAAGAAAAAATGGTAAATATCTAATCAAAATATGACCCATTTGAAGCAATAACTTCCCCCAACGATCCGCTAATGATAATATACCATCTCTTTAAATTATTTAGGTTTAGTGGTCACAAATTCAGCAAAAGCACCAATTATGGCTTCTCTTTTTAATACGGATATGAAGTTCAAATGCTTGAAATGATGATAATCTGTTGGAGAAATGTCAGGTGAATATGGAGGATGCTGCAAGACTTCATATCCCAATTTAAGTTTTAGACACAGACAGCCGAGAGGCCTGGGACCAGGCAATGTCATGGAGCATTTCATTCAGTTCGTGTGGGACCCATTTTCCCAACTTTTAACCTTTCCTAGTGTCTTGAGACGACGTGATATGGTCGCTGTTGAAGTACTAAGGCATGGGCGGTGCACCTTTTTGAGAGCACGTGCCCACATTGGCGATAATCTTCTAAAAACAAATCCCCTCGCGCGCAGTCCATGCATCCACTCCTCAGGTGACAGCTGATAAATTAAAGGTTGTCGAATTTTAAAAAATAAAATCACCAACAAAAAGTTATATCTCCCGCGTGCCAAAAAACGCCACCTCTGTACTAAGGTCTCAAACTATACCAACGCTGAGTAGTTTGCGCTGTAATAGTGTTCACTCCAAATACGTTGTTAATGTTTTCAACAGCTGAGGCAGCATTATGTCCTAATTTGAAATCGTACTTGAAAATCAGTCTTGGATAAACCCCCTTGCTGTTAAGGATTAAACGCATTCAATAATGACGAATTATATCTCTATTTACATTGAATTTGCAATAAAATGCAATTATATTAGTAAATCTTTCACTTTTATGTGAAAAAAATGACATTTCATGTGTAACAACCTAATATTTTCTTTTAGCTGAATTTCGATTCAGAATAATAACGGAAGATATTTTCTATAGTTTTGAGAAGGGTCATTAATATTCAAATGGTCATTTTTCTATAGTTTTGAAAAGGGTCATTAATATTCAAATGGTTCTTCGGACGATTGGACTCGCTCTTGTTATTTGTGTTGTAAACACGACGTTTCGGCCGATCCATTCTTCGGCCTTCTTCAGGTGTAAAATCCGAGTGTGATGGGTTAAACAGAAATTATGTTTAAAGGGGGGAGGGTAGCCCTTATAGCACATGGCCCTGGTGTTTCTGTGTCTTTGTCATGCCGGGTTTAGATTTGTTGAGAAGTGGAAGCCACATCGGCTAATGCAATTTAGTCGACATTTTGATGTGAGCGACCGAAACGTCGTGTTTACAACACAAATAACAAGAAGGAGTTCACTCGTCCGAAGAACCATTTGAATAATAACGGAAGGGTTTAGTAAAATCCCTACAACCTTTTAACCCAATTTGTTAAACGTTGAACAAGACCGAAGCGGCCAGGACTTTATTGTAGATAATGCCAATATTCTAAATCCTTCACACGCATTTTAAACCTTGTTAATTAGTTATTCATGATACAGATAAAGAAACCACGGTTGTATTTCAATTATTGGTCAGTTCTTCGTCAAAGTGGAGATAACGCGTAACAAAACCTGTTTTAGGCGTTTTACTAAAACTCGGCGTCGAGAAGATTTGATTGATTTCATAAACGCTACCTGACCAAGTGTGTCCAAAGGCCTTAGTGACCCCTTGTAGCCACAGGCGACAGGTGTGGAAAATTTATGGGAAACTAAGGCCAGAGCAACACCTGGAAATAGATACAATAGGGGATAAAGGACCTGGCTTCCCAAACCCTCTGAAAGCTACCTCCATCCACAGAACAAACAATGACTCCTTGGACGCCGGTAGGAAAATACGAATAAGTGGAGGTGAAAATGTAATTAAGTTGATGTAGATGGAGATAATGATATCGGCTTTTAGATGTCTTTTTGTGGGTTGAATGCGAGACAATAAGATAGATCATGGGCGGTTCAGCTTGTTATCAAGTTTATTATCCTTAGCACATATCGTTAAGTAGAAAGTTTTTAGGGGTACGTTATGCGTACATGAACAAGTGTATATACCTGCATTAGGGTTGCCATATCTGAGCCTTCAAAAAAGAGGACGTTCCCGGTCACCGTCATAGTTGTCAACACACGTAAATAATATATCGACCGTGGCTAGATTATGGATGATAATTGCTAAAATTCCTTTAATACAGGGCAACAAAGACAAATGCTATAGAATAAAAAAGCCATTTGAAAGAAAAATGGTATACTTTCAACATTTCATTTATGGTTGTAATAGCAATATGAAATAAAATAATGCGACTGGCTGAAGAACAAGAAAAAGCAGTACATGTCACTACTTATTAGCCCTAAAATTGCTAAGTTCACAACCTCGTTCTGGCGCCCCCATCTCTATCTCTATCTCCCTCCTATCACTCTCTCGCCCCCCCTCTCGTCATTACAGTTTCATTTTTTATGGTGGAGGAAATGATGGAAGTTGAAATTCCGGACTTTTGAAGAAGTTTAATAATTCCTTCCGGATGAAGATTTCGAGACCCAAACGAAGGGCATTCCCGGGAAAATACTGACGTATGGCAACCCTAACCATCATATATAGAAGGAGTCGCAGTAGAATTTATAATAATCTATAATGTTATTCTTCTTGTTCCTGCCTCCACTCCGGCATGCGTACGTTACGCTTTCAGTGTAGCTTTCTCTGTAGACAGTTGTAGACAGGATATGATATTATTCTCAGTTATGTTTTCATATTTAAATGCTGCTAAATCACTGTAGCTCAGTGGAAATTGCCTGACTGCTTCATAGGGAGGGTTCGGTTTCGGGTTCGAATCCCGCCGAATGCGGTTTCTTTGTAAAGACAGAATATTACTAATAAAAAAAGGCTTCAAGTTTGGATGCAATATCAGGTTGGATTCTTCTTTTCAAATCAGTTAAATGGTTAAACTAAAAAGCGATGATGTTTGTAAGTGGCGATTTAAATTGAGAATTTAATACAGTATAGTAATCTTCTCCATTCTCCTTAGGCCAGTGATCTTCTTCGTCATAGTTGTAGGAAAAATAGAACACGAACTTCTTTCGAGGTGGTTGAGTGGTCGGAGGCTGGGGTAGTGGGAGTAACAGGATACTGGTGTACAAGAGAGAGAGAGAGAGAGAGAGGATAATGTTACCCGCTGCCTCTATAACGGCTCGCTGCAAAACATATGCCGAACGCTATTTTCGCTTTTCGCCTTTTTTTGTGGCGTACAGCAGACTGGTGGATACCTGTATTTGGTAATAAGCGTAGGGTTTCCACGGTTCATGCAATATCAACAACAATACACTGGAATCTGCAAATGATTTTATTTCAAGCACACAAAAAAACCTACAAGATCTGTCCGGAAAGTATCCGGCAATTTAATATTAACGAAATAGCTCCTTAGTCCACGTCAAAGTACTCTCATTGAGATCTCTCACTTATCCCAGCGTCCCTCTAACTTTTCAAAGTCCTCTTCGCGAACGCCATTGCCATCAAGCTGAGCGGATATTTCGTGGTGTAAACAGATCACCCCATCTAAAAAAAAAAGAGCAAAAATAATTGAAATACAAATGGGCTAAATTGTCAGTGTAATAGCGTCAAGCTTAGTGTAAAACAGAATAAGCCTTATCAATAGCAATAAATAAAGGACGAATGAAAAAGAAAAATACCAGGAACTCGCCCGAGAGATCCCCAAACTCCGTAATATGCATTTGACACTTGTATTCAGAATTACAACATTGCGAATCGTACCTTTTTAGGAAACAGAAACAAGAAGAAATTTCGCCTCTTGAAGAGAATTACTAGATAGGTTTAAAAAACTCATAAGAGCTCAGATCTACTTGAAGGAACATTATGTGGGATTCTGGGTAGGTAAATTGACACACAGTCACTTGACTGCACCAGGATGTTCATTAGATATCACTTAGTACACTTCATGGGTTAAAATCAAGGATAAAATATTATATAAGAGACTGTGCAGATCAATTAAATTGTATGTGACACCGGTATCACGGTGGGTTCTTATGGGTTAAGAGATGAAAATCAAGTGACTTGAATTTTTCTATCATTTGCAGGAATTAACAAATCATTAAGCAGGTCTGGTTAGTCACTCAATAGAAACTGACACGTCTTTTGGCAGCATGCCGTGTTCAGGGTGATCAATTAAACAAAATGGAAAGGGGGGTGATCAATGAATAAGTTACTTCTCTCGCCTTTTGTTGGGCGGTGATCACTAAAAAAAAAGTCTAAATTTTCAAAAACCAAGCGCGAATGTTGCCGGACACAAACTAAGGGATCAATTTAACATAAACTTACATTGCAAATTGACCCCCACCCCCACCCCGCCACTAAAACCCTATTTAGGAGGGAATTTTAAAAAAAACAACTTTTTTCTAGACATAATGAGTAAATATTAAAATTTCCAGCCCTCTAAGCTGCATTGGTGCGGCGTGATTCATACTTACATAGCCAGTCAGACCAGCTTAAAAACTGAAGAAACCTATGTTGACAGTTTTGGAGACAGTTTCTAAAAATGGTCATCCAAACCGACTTATGGTCACAGTTTACCGATACAAAATATCGAGGTCAGCCAGCCAGAGTAGCCAGCCAGGTATACACATCTCTACATAGAGAAACAAATGGAACGTTTGTTTTTAATCACTTATTTTATTGAAATTCTTGTAAAATCTCCATCAGATCATCTGTCCGAGTAAAACGAGCTCCAAGTTAGAAAGCTCATTAGTTTTTCTCGGTTGATTGTCCCACGCTATCATAGACTTCACTTTAAAAGAAATTTCCGTTCGACCAAATCAGTTTTCATATTACTCAACGCCTTCGCTTTTCATTGATTCATAAAGGTTTAGTTTGGGGCTTAAGTTCCCAGTCAGGTTTCCTCCCTTATACGAACGTCATCCGATGCTTTTCCTTCTTACCTGTTGGGCGCAAAATTTGCTCGTAAGCGATACAGGCATTTACAAATAACTATACGAATTGTACGCCTAAAAAGCAGACGACACGATTCTTTCTGACACCTTCCCAATGAAACTCTTTTTAGATTCTCTTGAATTTCTCCGCCCTTTTACCGTCAACGTCTATATCAATCAAATTTAAAGATGCCCCCAAAATCATCCTCCGTGTCAGAATAGCGAGTGAGAGAAATAGTAGACTCAATATGGCTGCCGCCGCCTCACACATAGCCCGCACACAACCAGAACGCCCCGTTAAAATAGAAACGTGTTATTACCCGCGATCTTTCTTTATAGGGCTTTAAAAAAAATCAGTATATAATTTTCCCAGCAATACAACTCCTAGCAATTGACGGCTTCTTGCTTCCATCACGTTTTTTCTCGATTAATTCTGTTCGTTGACAACTCTCCGTCTGCTTGTGGCTTGGCAGTGGGTGGTGAACATCTCATAACTACATCTATAGGGGCGCTCACGTGGCCGAGCGCCGCCGACACTACCTTCGGCAAAGAGAAGGAACGGGGTAAACTATAAATGAATGAATAAAAAAAAAATAGGTATAGAGAGAGTATCTTCTCACGGGCGATGAAAGACAAGAAATTGCTATTCAACTAGTCCTTTCACATCACGTCAGGTCTGTTGAGAGGAAATCGGAGACCTGTGGATGTAAGCAGAGACGACAGCACGACCTCGTCAATAAGCGTTGAGCTATTTTTTTTATCTACAGAGAGAGAGAGAGAGAGAGAGAGAGAGGGCGATGTATTTCTTTCTTCTTTTACTTATTCTTTATTCCTGTTTTTTTTCTCCAAATTAATTATATTGTTACTTCATTTATGCCAACTCAAAGATCTTCCAGTTACGGTTCCAGAATAGCTTCTATGCCTTTTGATAATATTCCTGGTCACTGACCACTTGATGCTTTCAGTTGATGCCGTCTTCCTAATTATCTATTCTCTTTCTTTTCTTCTGTATTCCTATCAATGTACGCTTCGGCAGCGCACAGCCAAACCAGAGTATTGTATTCAAATAGTTCTTCGGACGATTGAAATCCTTCTTGTTGTTTGTGTTGTTAACATTTCGACCTCAGGTGTAATATTCGAAAGGCCGAAGAATGGATCGGCCGAAACGTTGTGTTAACAACACAAACAACAACACAAACAACAAGAATGAGTTCAATCGCCCGAAGAGCTATTTGAATATTAATGATCCTTCTCAAAACTATAGAAAATATCAATATATTGTAATATGTCTCCTGCTTTAAAAAAAAATCAGAAATGTTTTCACTGACCACTAAAAGAATTTCGAGATACGTTCAAAGGATGAATATAAAGATATGACTGTGGTCATTTCCACAAAAAATGGTCATCCAAATCAAATATATGTCTGAAATCAGGGAAATACTATATGGTCACACTATATCACACGGCCAACCAGGCAGAGTAGCCACAAGTATGCACATTCATACACACTAGAAAAACAAATGGACGTTTCTTTTAAATCTCTTAAGAAAATATTGTTCAATTAATACCCAATTCTTGTTTTTCATTCTACGAACTGATCAGATTATGAAATCAAATTATGGATAATTGTATATCCAATCGACAGAATATGATAATTATAATGACACTTATTAGTGAGAGCTTATATTTGCCCGGAGTCGGTGTGAGCGACTACTAAACGAGCGGCCCAAATCGTAAATGTGAACAAATAAGTGTCATTATAATTATCATATATATATATTGCTGCATGTAATTTATCAAGAGAATAGGTGAAAACCAAATAATCAAATCATTTTATAAAAATATTATTTTTTTGCATACGTCATCACTTATTTTTCACTTTTCTCTCATAATATTTATTAGCATCCCATTTTTTGAAGTATTGATTTCGTATATTTGTTCGAGTAAAAAATTAAATATTAAATATATTTATTAAGTTCAATAAACATGGCTATTTTGTTCTTAAAAATATGAAGTCTCTTGGCTTGTCTTATGCGTGGGTGTGTCTGTATACATTCGACTTCCTGTGTATTTCAGGCCGAAGATTGCTTTTAGTCTGTATGCAAGAAATTTAAGTTTATATATAAATTAATGTAGGTTCGTATGTGAGATATATTAAAATCTATGTTTGTATGTAAGACATGGGTTAAACGTATTTTCTATATAGTGGTCATGTTGGTGTTAGTTTATATTTAAAGTTTTAATATAATACATATTAAAAGAGGACTAAGGAGTATTAATTTGGAGAGGGTTTACGAATGTTGATACAAAGGAGAAAACTGATTTGATATGATAAAGTAGCTTGTAGGGGTTTAGTTTATCTGTTGAATATGTATTTTATATGGATTAAATGGTTTATTGGGGGTGGCCTTATGTGCGTTTAGTTTTGAAGCTAAATTAAAAAGAGTTAAAATTGAAAATAAAATAAAATTTATAATGAAGTTATTATCTTTTTTTTAGCATATTTTAGTATGTATTTGTTTTGGTGGCTACATTTTGAAATTAATTCGCTTCTTTTATTAAGAAGTTTATCAGGCTCTTCATGATGTATTGTTTTTAATTTTTCGTTTAAGCATAGTGCACTTCTTTATGTAGTGTTGTTGTATAGATATGCTCTGGAGATTATGTTCCAGTTTATGATTGGATGCATGCCTTCTTTTGATTTCCATATGTATTGAGATAAATTCGGCGTTGATGAATGTCATTTTGTGGTGACCATATCTTGTTTTCCAGCTGTTTTCGGTGACGCCTATGTATACTTTCTCGTTACTATTGTTGTTTTCAGTTGTTACTGTTATTTTGTATATAACATTATTTGTTAGGCACTTTTGTTGGAGTGAGCATGCATTTTTGTTACGGCAATGGCATAAGTTACTTCGTTGTTTTGTGTGTTTTTATTATTTTATTATTATTTTTATTATTATTTGTTTATATGCTCTGTTTTATTGATTTATTCAGATATTGAGCACTATGTACTTTCAACATAGTGTTTTTTAAACGTCAAGTATGTACATATACATATACAGACACATATGCCCATTCATTCATCTAATTGTCATCCATAGTATATTCTCAATTAAAACAAAACAAATACTGGCTGTCAAAAATTGTGCTCCAAACCTAATTAAGAATGAAATGATAATTTTGCAATGTCGAATCAAACGCAATAAGTCATTATCGGCTAATTCCATTTGTCAGGCTGTTGTTAGTTCCACATAGTCGATATGTCACCATATCGCCAGCTGCAGTTGATAGTCTCTGTCGCTTCGCATGGCCAAACACTTATCGCACTGGTCTGTTGTGTTTCCAGGACTTTTTAGACCATCTCAGGTTACAGTTATAGAATTGGGTTTAAAAAAAAATGACCTGCAGTAGATTTGCTTATGGCAAATGTTCCATGGAAATGATTTTGTTGATCTGAGTTCGATATTTGCCTAACATTGGCCACAGCTTGCTTCTAGATTGCCAATAGTTCTTTGACGCTTCTAAACACCAGATGTTCCTAGACTGATTCTATTAAAAGTATTAAATCATAAAAAAATGTCCTATCCCAACTTAATGATTTTTTGCTGCGTCACATTTGCAACTTGCGGACGGGCCTCGTCATGCAGCAAAATCTAGGCACAATTCTTTCGTTTTTCGAATTCTTTACCCAGAAAAATAGCCTTTCTCTTCCAATACGTCAGTCAAACAAGCCAATTACTCAGTGTAGCGTTGCGCAGTAACGGTTTTTTCAAGTCCCCGTACTTTAAAATAAAGAATTCACTCTTGAATCCCACGAAACACAGAGAAGAACTTTTATCTCAGCAGATTACGTTTAGGTTGGGATGTTAAAGGTTGTTCTGGGTCTAGACACGATTTTTTCGTTCTGGATTCCAGTAATAATGATTATAGTTCTTTGACACTTCTAAACACCAGATGTTCGTAGACCGATTCTATTAACAGTATTAAATCATAGAAACTTCCTATCCCAACTCCATGATTGTTTGCTTCGTCACATTTGCAACATGAGGACGGGCGTTGTCATGCAGCAACATCTAGACACGATTCTTTCGTTCTGGATTTCCGTAATAATGACTACCCTGTTCAAAAGTGATTTTATTCTCTGTCGAGCAAGAAGAGAAAGACAAAGTATACGTAATTTAATGTTGCACGTTTACTAGAGTGTGAATTTTTCCTAAAGCTTGTAAACTACGTACTACTGTTGCCTGATTACACAAGCATTAAAGAGTTGTGTAAACTTCGAACGCATTTCTTAAAGATTTCCCTAACATTGTCCAAAGGTTGGCGTTGATAATCTTTACCCCAACCTAATATATTCTACACCTATTTGTTATTTTTTAAAAATAATTATATTCCCAATTATCTATCCTGCTAAGGAATAATCGTAAAAAGAAACAAGACTGGTTGGTGCAGGGTCAAACTCTTCATAAACTCACTCCCTACTCACTACCATTACATTTTACCACGCACATTGAACTTTAATTCCAACTTACTTTGAACAATATCTATTTTGTTGTCAATTTAACTGAGTAAAACACAGTTGTAAATTATCACTGTCTTGTTGAATTTCCTCTTGAACCTACACGTTTAGTTTATTTTTATTCTTATGATTGTGGGATACCATCAGAGGTAGATTTGTCTTCCTCGACACACCGCTCCTGTATAACCGCAACAATTATTTTAATTGTAAAGTATTGGACTGAAGGCACCTCTTTTATGTTAGGCTGTTTTAGAAAACAAGGCAAAATACTAAATAGATTTCTAAAAAAAAATATGATTCTTTGGCTTTTTATTTACTCTGCAATAAATAATCCAGCTCATTTTTCCAGTTCAGCTACTTCGAATAAAGTATTCCCCCTTTATCGGAGGTTTCTGTTACCCGCGGTCAAGCCCAGAAATAAACAGTTCATACGTTCTACTTAATAGTAGTCTCAACGCGCAAGAGTAGGGAGGCTGGCCATTTGGATATGTAAAAGAGAAGCTGTAAGCTGCTTCTTTTAAGTGAAAATAACAAAGTTCTCGACTTAATAAGGAAAGAAAAAATCATATGCTTAGGTTGCCAAAAAAGAATCTTCTATCCGTCACATAACTTTTATTACATTATATTGTTATATTTGTTCTATTTTATTATTATTTATTGTTATTAATATCTTGCTGTGCCTAATTTATAAATTGAACTTTATCATAGGTATGTATGTATAGAAAAAACATAGTGTATATAGAGTTCGGTGCTATCCGTTCTTTAAGCATCCACTGGGGGTCTTGGGACATACCCAGGGGTGGATTGTCTTCCAAAATCTTGGGTGGGGGGTGGGGGCTTTTTGGGGGACTGGGTACATGCTCATCCAGAACATTATGTATCCAAGATTGGCTAAAATTCCGTTTCAGGGCATATTAGTTACTGAAATTAAGTGTTTGTCTAGAAGTCACTTAAAAACATGTTTCAAACGTGTTGTATGTGATCCAAAATTGATCTCATAAAAGATTTTGAAAATGATGTATACAAGATTGGCTAAAATTGCGTTTCACGGCATATCAGCTACTGAAATTAAGATAAATAAAGATTTTCGGAAAAATTCTGAGGATCTTGAAGGTTGTCATGTGTTAAGACGAAAAGATTTAAAACTAGGAAGACGCTCAGAAAACATATATAAATAAAGATTTTCGGAAAAAATTCCAAAAGACCCTGGAAGACCTCCTGGATTCACCCATGATACCCCTACTCCCGGCGGATGATGAGGAACTACTGTACACACATATCTATAGATACATACATATGTTTAAATCTATCTATCTGTGAGAAAGTCATGGCATTCCGAGGCGACCATTAGACACTGACGGAGATCTATAGTTTACCAAAGTTTCAATTCATTTTTCTATTGTATTTAATCAACCAAGCTTTTGCTTGGCGAGAAAACGAAACGAGACTTGACATTCAAACCATATAATTAGCAGTTTATTTATTTTTCACGAAAGACGCAAAGAGGAAAGTCGCTTTGTATTTGAAATCAGATCATTCCTTTTCACAATTGACTTCATAGAACTGGAGACTTCCAGAGCTACAGTCTTCCTCTCTACCGCTGAGCAATACGAGAATGTGTTTGATATTAGAGAAGTCTAACATTAGAACATTTATTTTAGTGTGAAAAAAAGTATACAGATCGTATATACAAGCACACATCTTAACAATTATATTTACACAATATCTAAGGCCTTAAACATTTGCGGTGGTGTAATAAATATGATTATTCTTTTTAAAAGCATTTACATTTATTGACAGCGCTACATATTCCGGTAACTTATTCTATAGACCCACCACTCTATTACTAAAACAGTGTTTTCTGATATTTAATCTACTTTTATTTGATTCTAGCGTATATCGTATGACTTCTCAGACCCCAGTACCCCCTTCTAGTAAAAGGTTCATTATGGTCTACTAATTCTAAACCACGCATTATCTTAAACATTTCTATTAAGTCTACCCGATTCCTCCTATTTTTTAAAGATGTTAGCCCTTACTCCTTTAACCTATCTTCATACTTTCTCCTTCTGGTACAAACTTAGTTGCTCGTCTCTGGACATTTTCTAAAAGATTTTTAAAAATCTTTTACGGTGACCAGGCCTCAGGGGCGGATCCTGCCTGTTGAGCATACAAGGGGGGGGGGATACAATTTTGAAAATTATGTATTCAAGATTGGCTAAAATTGCGTTTCAGGGCATATCAGCTACTGAGATTAAGATAAAATAAATAAGATAAATAAGATAAATAAATAAGACGAAAATATTAAAAACATGGAAGACACTCAGAAAACAGTATAAATAAAAATGTTCGGAAGAATTCTGAGGATCTTGAAGGTTGCCATGTGTTGAGACGAAAATATTTAAAATTCTGAAGACGCTCAGAAAACAGTATATATAAATATTTTCAGAAAAATTATGAGGGTCTTGAAGGTTGTCATGTGTTGAGACGAAAAGATTTAAAACTCGGAAAACGATTAGAAATTTTCGGAAAATTTCCTGAGGGTCTTCCAGAAGACAATGGAAGACCCCCTGCATTCACCTCTTGACCAGTACACATCACTCGACATGACTCTGATATAGAAAAGGCCGAGGGGTGGGGGTCACCGATATAAGTACTGAGAAAGCTCATCGTTGCTTAACTTCGGTGATCTGGTGGAAACAGATGCTTTCAGCATGATTTGACCGTGAACAACTCGATATAGTAGTAATGGCCTGCGAGACTAGCTTGTTAAACACAACAACACAGCGAAACCATCAACCAAAACTGTCACCAAAACTGTCAACATAGGTTTCTTCAGTTTTTAAGTTAGTCTGGCTGGCTGGCTATGTATGTATCACACGTACAGGCCACACAAAAGGAGCAAGAGAGCTGAAAATTTAAACATTTACTCCTTATTATATCTAGAAACAAACACCATTTTTAAAAAATAGGTTTTTAGTGGGGGTTTCAGTTTGCAATGTAAATTTATGCTAAATTGTTCCATTGGTTTGTGTCGGGTAGCATTCACGCTTGTTTTTGAAAATTCATACTTTACTTTAGTAATCATTGCTCAACAAAAGGCGAGAGAGGTAACTCGTCCATTGATTACCCCTTCTTCCAATTTTTTTAATTGATCACCCCCAACACGGCATGTTGCAAAAAGACGTTGGTCACGTGACAGTTTCTATTGAGTGACTAATCTTAATTTTGTTTGTTTTTGCTCCAATCAATATAAGGTCAGCTGAACTTTGAAATATATTAATTTTGTTAGGCTTATCTACATATGAACAATGCCACATGCGTAGGGCCCCCAGTGTGGATCAAATTCAATCCAGTAGTGCTTACTAACTACTACGCCACGGCGAGGCTCCCATCTTCTTTCTCTCTTTTTTCTTTGTTGTTGCTATCTCCTCTTCTTCTTTCCCTTTCTCCCTTCTCTCTTTGGTCTTCTCTTTTTCCGCTTTTTTTTTCGCTCCCTTAGTTTCTTTCTTTCTTTCTTTTTTTTAGAAACCGTCAACCAAAACTGTCAACAGCAACATAGGTTTCAAGTTTGATGTATCTGTCACACGTACAGGCCACCAATATAGCTATAGGGCTGAACATTTAAACATTTACTCCTTATTATGTCTAGCAAGAACCTTTTTAGTTTTTTTGAAAATTACTCCTGTAAATAGGTTTTTTGAAGGGGGGAGGGGGGTTCAACCTGCAATGGAAATTTATGCTAAATTGGTTCATTAGTTTGTGTCCGGCCGCATTCATGCTTGTTTTTTTTTTGAAAATTCAGACTTTTTGATTGATCGCTGCCCAACAAAAGGCTAGAGAAGTAACTCATTCATTAATCAACCCTTTTTCCAATTCTTTAATTGATCACCCCCAACACGGCATGCTGTGAAAATACATTGGTCAAGTGACGGTTTCTATTGAGTGACTAACCAGACCTGTTTTCATTTTTGTTGCTATCTCCTCTTCTTCTTTCTCCTTACCCCCTTCTTTCTTTTTAGTCTTCACTTTATTTTTAAACTCTTTTTCTTTTCTCTCCCTTAGTTTGTCTCTTTCTTTCTTTCTTTCTTTCTTTCTTTCCTTTTTCACCTTTATCTCAGCTTTACCTCCTACTCCCTATTTTATCATCTTTCTCTTCTTCTCTATCATCTTTATGTGCCTCCAAACCGTTAACAAAAAAAAAGAAAGAATGAAAACAGCCTTCACATCAAACACATCTGCTCACATCCAGCGCAAGTTCTCCAGCTGTTGTCTGCTAGAAACATCCCTGTATGGTCTAGAAATCAATTTTGCACACTGATTGATACCCTGTTACATCAGTGATGCCATGCTAAAATTAATGATTGCCGAATAACTCGATAGAGTCAGTCAAACGAATCTATTTTCCATTGCCCTTTTCTAAAGCATTGCACCATATTGTTCCTGTCTCTCTTAGTCTGTCTACTTCTAAAACCCGTCATGTTTGATTAAAGAATTAATTTCTGTCTACCTCATCTACACAATCATATTTTATATACAGTAGAAGAATCATAGAAAACCCATGCCCTCTAACAGGTTTGCTTCAAGCGTTATTGATTTCCAGGTTTGAAATTTGCAGTTGTTTACACTGGATTTCATAAGCTGAGCTAGACAGCAAATGCTAAAAGCATATATAGAAATTCATTGCAATTATTTATTGAACAAATACATATAGAGAAATTCATTGCAAATTATTTTACTACAGAAATGCATTGCAATTATTTATTGAACAAATACATATAGAGAAATTCATTGCAAATTATTTTACTACATAAATGCATTGCAATTATTTATTGAACAAATACATATATAGAAATGTATAGAAAAGTATTTTACTACAGAAATGCATTGCAATTATTTATTAACCAAATACGTCAAAACTCTTAATCAATCTATAACACTGTGCAACGCGATTTTTGTTCCTGTATAGTGAGTGCTATTTTCTGATTGCTTAAATGTGTAAAACGTGTAGAAAATGGTTATTATTCCCTTAAATCTGAGCTTTTGTAGCCAGGATAGTGATATTCATATGTCAATGTGCAAATTTGCCCGTTGTCCAATTGAACATAAGTAGATTTCAAATTATCACTGTTCTGGTCGCAGAAGAAAGGTTTGAAGGGAATAATTGGCATTTTCCCAGGAACAAAAACAAGTTTAAAATACGTTGCACAGTGTAATAACTGCAAAATGCGGCGGTAAGGAAAACATGAAACAATAACTACAGTGATATTTATCCGCCGATTGCATTCGAACCTGGTATACTTAGACAAGGTTTCAGCTTTATTTATCGCTACCCAGTGACTTTACTACTACTCCACCACTTCCCCACTTTCTTAACTGTTTCATATGGTCTGAAATTAGGAAATCATTTTTCAGTAAATTGTAGCCACAAATCGACTCGGGGCGCCGCGGTTAGCTCCCAAGGGCGCCACGGGATATTCTAAAATTTGAATAAATCCAGGCAGTCGTAACTCAATGAAAACAAAATTTGCCAACATGAAATGAACAGAGTTTTGGATATCAGTAAAAGACGAATATCCCCTGCTAAGTGCTAAGTTCTGATTCCATTTGCGACGACTACTATCTGCGAAGCTGGGTTTTCAGCGGTAGCTGTGATAAAAAGCTGTGATAAAATTGTGCAAAAATCAACGTGGAACAAGAAATGAGGGTGGCTATCTCCAGTTTGATTGCAAGAATTGAGAACTGTGTGGTGAACAACAGGCTCACCCATCCTCAGGGCCAGATTAACCTATACCGGGGCCCCTAGGATATTAGCAATATGCCCCCACCCCATCTTGAACCCCCCCGTTTCGTGTATAAGTAAGTAATGCAATCTGTCAATCGTGTGAATAAAGTTTTAAGATATTATTAACAATATCTTAATTATAGTGAGCGCTCAGACTTCACATCAGGGAATGTTCTTATTTTTGACAGTTTTATTGTTTAATTCATTTTCCCTGTAGTAGTAGTGATACATTTGTAAATTGCTATTTATTTTGCGCCCTACGTCGTAGCGTAGTTTGCGTAGTTTGCGTAGTTTGCGTATAGGCTAATCCGGTCGAAAAATATAAATATCCCAGAATTTTTCCGGACCCCTATTAGCCACGGGTCCCGTATTATAGCCACGGGTTCCGTATTATGATTACTAAAAGACGAAACAAATATATAACCTTTTATGAATTTAAATTACACGATTTATATTTTCTTTACCTAATTAACCTAACCACATGAACATAGATGCAATTGTTTAGTATCTTCTGATTTAGGGCGACGTGAAAAAAATCCTTATACATTAAGGGCGCCGTTATTTGAAATAGTTTGGGAACCACTGCTGTAAACTATATAAATATAGCTAGCAAGATAGTATCCAAATTAAATCCTTATACAGAAGCGCGAATGCATTGTCCACACTAAATAAGAAGTGTGAAAGACTTCTTCAAGGCTGAAATCCGGCAGGCATGAACTCGAAATGACCATTTTAAGCCAATATGATCAATTTATTAGGCAGGTCAGGTTTATGAAGCTCCAGTAAAAAAAGGTGTCGAGACTCATATGCTTGACTTCACCATGAACGCATTCTTTTTGAAAAGAAAAGTGTGGCAAAAATCACTGTTTTGAAAGATTGTGTTGCGTCGATGGCTGAGCTTCTATGATCCCAACTTAGTTGAATGCAGACGGTTTACCTTCCTAAGCATGCTAGTTAAAGTGCTTGAATTTGTGACATGAGCCCTCACGTTTTTTAAAAATACTTCTGTCAATAAAATTCAATGAAAATTTGGTATATTTTATACCTGCGTCTCACGTTTTATATAGCGTCACTGTCAGTCGATTGGCAAATGGTCCCTTGAATCAGTTCTTTTGTTCACCATTTAAGAAATACGCAAATTCATCACAGAACATCTGGAAATAAATAACTTTTACTCTCTCTCTCCGGTATTTCTCTCCATTTTGTTGGCAAAATGTCTGAATACACAAATGTAATAAATATTTTTGCGTTAACATCGCTTTAGCCGTTGTCGTTAACTCGCTATTCTTCTGACTCGTGTTTTGCTTTGCTTTCAAGAAAAGAGAGGGCTGACAAGGTAGTCCAGGGTTTTAAAAAAGACGTGACTATAGAGAGAGAGCGGGGGTTAATTGCTGTATGGCATCTTGAATGCCGTATACCTTTTATTGTTTTGTTTTTGTTGTTTTCTTTTTTCAATTAGGTTTATGTCAGAGAAGTAGTCTTCCGCGCTTGGCAAGTCAAGCCCGAATAAAAAATGGGTCTCCACAAGAAGAAAAAAGTACTCTGGTTTTTGTTGAGTCACTTTTAATGCATTAACTACAGCGGCTAAATGCTGGACGAGACATCAGAACGTTCCATACTGAAAAAGGTTGAGGACAAGAAGCAAAGCGAACAGAAAGTCTATGCAGAAGCAGCAGCTTGTTGTGATCCCTTTGGGACAGGGATAACACTGTGATCATTTTGGGACAGGGATAACACTTTGGGACAGGGATAACACTGTGATCACTTTGGGACAGGGATACCACTTTGGGACAGGGATAATACTCTGATCACTTTGGGACAGTGATAACACTTTGGGACAGGGATAACCCTGTGATCACTTTGGGACAGGGATAACACTTTGGGACAGGGATAATACTCTGATCACTTTGGGGCAGTGATAACACTTTGGGACATGGATAACACTGTGATCACTTTGAGACAAGGATAACACTTTGGGACAGGGATAACACTGTGATCACTTTGGGACAGGGATAACACTGTAATCACTTTGGGACAGGGATCAACTTTGGGACAGCGATAACACTTTGGGACAGGGATAACACTGTGAACACTTTGGGACAGGGATAACACTTTGGGACATGGATAATACTCTGATCACTTTGGGACAGGGATAATACTTTGGGACAGGGATAACACTGCGATCACTTTGGGACAGGGATAACACTGTGATCACTTTGGGACAGGGATAACACTGTGATCACTTTTGTACGGGGATAACACTTTGGGACGGCGATAACACTGTGATCACTTTGTGACCGAGACACCACTTTGTGACAGGGATAACACTGTGATCACTTTGGGACAGGGATAACACTGTGATCACTTTGGATTAGGGATAACACAGTGATCACTTTGGGATAGGGATAACACTGTGATCACTTTGGGACAGGGATAACAACAACCGACTGATACTATTAAGTAAAGGATATAAAAATTATAAAAATTTGAATATATTGTTATAAATTTACAAAAGGCAATGACATCAGGTCTTTACTTTCAACAACTTGAAAGAATAAAGAGAGAAAAAATACGCCAACTATTTCCTGCTTTTGTTTAGCCCAGTGGTTCCCAACCTTTTTGAATCATTCCCCACTTTTCTCAATAAGATTACTAGTATCCCCCCTCCATGTATTAAGTTGCAACGAAAAACAATTTCAAATAATAATTTTATTTTACGTATACTTAGACAGCTGCTGCTGTGTATTTATTACTCAAAGAAAGCAAGCGAAAATAATTAGAACACATCATTTGAAATTCAAATGTATTACAAAGAAAATAAGAATTCTGCTATCGTAACTGATATACACATCAATGTGATCTCTGTTCTTGTTTTTTGGCTACTAGTTCTTCGATTTATGGGTCTATTAGTGAGAGAGCACATCTTAAACCATTCTCAACTTGGAGCTTATTTCGAGCCTTCGAAAACCCTATCTCTAGACTGGACTTTATTTTTAGCTAATAGCCTTCACCCCCGTGGACTATCCAAATTGCCCACCTGGGGGGATTCCCCTCCCGGTTGGGAACCACTGGTCTACAGTAAGTATATACAGGGAAACGTCAATTATCCGAACCCCAATTATCCAAACTTCGGATTATCCGGAAAAGATTTCAATGTCCCGTGAATATTCAATTTCACGACTTTGTCCCGAGTATGTATCTGTTACAAGTGATGGAGTTTATTGCTGTTCCCATATCTGTGATGGGAAAGCGGTCGGTCCGCTAGATATCAGACGGTCACTTTAAACCATGTTGAAATAATTTTAACACAGGATTTAGAAGCATGGCAAAATAGTGGTGTCTTCATTCACTTTACGAGCTCCATATTTTTGTTATTTAAACGATACATAACGTGATTTTATTTGTAAAATAACATATCACGAATGTTCAAGCAATATCCTGTTTGTACCCATTTTATCGATTGAATAAAATAAAACCCTTTAACCATACCTTTTTACGTACTTGTGTCCAGTATGGCTTCCTTTTTTATGATCGGATTAGTTTCCGAACGATCAATTATCCGAACAAAATACTCCCCGTCCGTCTCGTTCGGATAATCGACGTTCCTCTATAATGTTTCAGTAATCAATCGTTAGATTAGGATATTTTACTGAATCCTCCGAACTCAACCTTAATATTTACATTTAGTCAAATCACAGGAACAAGTAGTAAAACGTTTAAAGATGGGGACAAGACCAGTTATTTGTAAGTACATCAATAAGTTCTTTATTTTATACAACAGATATTTATTTTACAACATTATCTCCTTCCTTGTCAATGCATTTAACCCAACGCTTCACCATTAATCACGTAGATCTAACGTTATACAGTGAGGAATTTCAGCTAAAACAAATCATATATATATGAGTGTTTGTGTGCATGTGTATATATACATATATACATAT